>JAVHNF010007431.1:35740-51637 GCA_034783455.1 Micropsitta finschii | reverse complement strand
CCGGGTCCGTGTCTTTGAGTGTGCTCTATGGAGCGGGGCACCCAGCGTGGTTCAGCGCTGTTGGTGTGCAAAAGCGCTGCTGCTGTATGATGTGACTCCCACCCATCGGGCTGTGGTGCGAAAGGCTCACCTGAGGGACCAGCCAGCTCTCCCTTAGCTAAACTCTGGGTTCTTCACGGAGGTGCCCTTTTTGTGGCTTAAGCACAAAATAACATCTCATCGATTTCTTACGGAGAGTTTTTACAACCCATATGTGATTATGTTCTGCTATACTGAGATCCTGTTCACCCAAAACCTTGTCTCAGATGGGCTTTGTTGAAGAAGCAAGTGAGCATCTCACAGCAGGTGGTGTTGATGGCCTTACCAGAGCTGACCAGGAGGGTGTCACTCAGTTTGTTCTACAGAGGAACAAGGGAACATAGAAGCTAAGGGGTTTTTTTTCAGATGCCACCCGGAAAGACCATGGAACAAGTCAAATTCTTGTCTTCTCACCCATCTTTGTACCTTTCCCCCAGCTAACCCCTAACGTCTGGAAAATATCATCCTTTATTTTATAAGCAATTTAGTGCTGTGACAGGAGTTAATCAGTTGTGAAAGGTTCAGGACTGTATTTTTTCATTCCATTATTGATTTAATATCTTGGTGCAATTTTTAAGTCTTGTGATATGAAGGAAATGTGGCATCTCTCTTCAGAACATGGATTTGTACACTCCCTTCCTTTCAGAGCCATTTATCTTCTCTTTTTGAACACATATCCAGTAACACCTTTTCCCCCAAAGCTCAAGCTAAAAGACATTAAGAGGCAAGGCCTGCAAACCTCACCTAGCGCACCTGACTGTGCAGGCACAGCCAGGGAAGTTGGGCCACGTTGTGCCCATGTTTCCAAGAAACCATCACATCAATCAGGAGCATCCAAGTACGCTTGATTGTATCAGTACTTGAAGCAGAAAAGGAACATGTAGTTACTATATGTAGTAACTATATGTTACTAAAGTATGTAGTTACTCCACGGAGCAGGCTTACAAAGTTTTATATTGCTGCCGCTATCACTGGCTTCAGTGCATTATATTTTGAGAAGGGAGTCTTTTGGGTTTCATTGTTATCGATTTCCATGGTAAAGATTGGGCAAATCTGTTTCTCATACCTGGACTGGCAGATTTTGATGACGATTTTCCAAATCCAGCTAGGGAGATTTTGTGATTTGGGAGCCTTCCTCTTTGAATTATTTCTGATGAGTTTATCTTTAGAGCTTGTTTTGTTTGGCCTAGCCATCAGAACCTGGTGAGCTATTTTACCTCCTGCTCCCTAGGCTGCTTTCTACCTAGCTTAGGCATATACTTAGGTACACTTTCTGTGTGGGGATACTTCAGCTGTTTGATATCAGTTAACAAAATCCTTCTACTTAGCTGCTTTTTACCCTATTAACCTAACAAACACATCTATTTGGAGTCATGGGCATTGAGATTGGCAAATTTTGTATCCTTAGCTCCCCTCTTTCATAGTTTGAGACCAAATCGTGAACCCAAATCATAGGTAATTTGCCCTTGGTTTGCCATAGGTCTCAAAGCATTCTCATATGCTGTTCCTAGTGGTAAATTAACCTTCATGCAGGAAGGCATATGCTGCTGAGCATTTTGGCGTAGTGTGATTTGCACCTGGGAAGACAATTCCCATCTTGTACATTCAGGAAGATTATGTCACCACATCTGTTATTAGGCAACCTAAAGAATGTGTTATTTCCAGAGTGGCAAAAGCACAATGACCTCAGGCAAGGTGGTCTTCAAAGGATTTAAGTAATACACGTTCAGTGAACTCCTTAAAGATTACAAAGCTTCAAAAGTGAAAATAAGGCTTCATTAGCTAATGATTCTGTTTGTCAATGGAAAAAGGATTTTTATCTAAAATATCTCATACCTTGCTATCAGCAGTTTCTTTTAAATACTGCTTTGCTTTATCCTTTCATAGTGTGCTATGACAGAGCTTTTTCAGCTGTATAACTCATTGAAATCAGCGAGACACTGCCCTTGCGTTTTAATCACAATGAACTTGAAAGGTGAACATTGTAAGTGGTAGAAATTATTTATAATTTGGTAATAAAAGTTTATGTCTAACACTCCAAATTTCATACATCTGCTGTGTGCTGGCCTTGAATCATAGAACAACTGCAATTGCCTTTACATTCGGCCTTAGATGAAAGGTCGTAACTTACAATGATAGAGTTCATAGTCATTCCCAGCTCACAAAATTTCCATATTAACATCTTCACCTCAAACATAAATGGTGGCAAAGTTAAGAAGTAAAGAGTTGTGTTGGCCTTTGTCAACCGAACTTAATGATGGGAGTCAGTGGATCGTGTACAATTGCTAACTCTCAACCATTAAGCATCACAGATTGCTTGTTCAGAGGACCTAATTAAAACCTTACAGTTAACTTTAAAAATGAAACAGGATTTGACAGTCTCTCTCTCTGTATTTAATGCAGTAAAACCCACTTCAAGGAAGTTAGGAAGGTTTTTCTCTCCCACATACTTAAAACACACGCATTTCCTTAGAGCGAGGTGGCTGTGTGTAATACAGAATGTGTTAAAAGGAGTGTCCAGTTTTAATACTTCTTGTGAAGTACACACACTTTATGTAAGTTAAATACAGAAGAACAACAATCCAGATGACAAAAGAACATCTGTGGCAGATTTTGAATTCAGCCTAAATAATCCCTGGTCACAACCAGCAGATGGAAAAAAAAAAAAGCTGTAATATATAGTCCTCACCTGAAAACTGTGTCAGAGAGGACAAACCCATTCCAGCCACAATCACAGTGTACCCCATGATTTTAACAATCAGCTCTGGTGCCTTCTTAGATTAGAAAGAAAAGGGGCAAAAAATCATTGCAGTAAAATAAGAGGCTAAGAATGAGTATCAAGTCTGGGGAAGCTTACCTTGTTTGGAGCCTCTGAGTATGTGGGGGCAGAAGGAGATGTCAGGCTCCATGAAAGACCTGAGGTGGAGAAGCTCTGCAATTCAAGATTAGCACTGTTATTGCAGGTTTCCTGGGGGCCCTGAAGTAAACATGATGTTACACTTCTGGAGTTTGAGAGGTGGAACACGAGGTTCAGCTCGCACTGAAGCTGGTGGAAGTTGTGCGATTTACTTCTCTGTACTAAGGCTTCATCTATGAGTTGTTCAACATTCACCCAAAAGAACATCTCAGATACATTCTTCCACGCATAACTCCTGGACAGCTTTTGTCTCTGGATCTCCTTAAGATGTCTGTTTTCTTGTTATGATCAAATTCCACTGTGTACCCTCAAAAAAATTTTTCTTTCAAATAAAACTAAAAGATCTAGTAGCAGAAACCCTGGTTGGGTTTGATTTTTTTTCTTCTTCTTTCCAGGGGAAGGGTGTTTTATTTCTCCATATGTGTTTTTTTGTTTGTTTGTTTTATTTGATTAGAGTAAAATTAGAGAAATTAAGATATAGTTCCAGTCAACTGGTTAGAAACCATGGCTCATTACAAAAATAAAATGTAGATTCAAACTTCTTGTGTCTTCAAGATAGTCATTGAACACAGTATTTTCACCAAGTCTTCAACCGCTCATACCATGTAGGTTTAAGTAACTATCATTCATCAGCTGAATCTTGTTGTACAGCTGTATGTCCCTTAATTAGATTTATATCAAATATGTATGCACATAATCATAGGGAAAACTGTACTACATGCAGAAGTAAAGCAATTGCCAGTAAAATGCATTTTGAAACTATTGCATTTTAATGAGTTTCCAATTAAAACAACAAATCAGAGGAATTGGCATCAGTGAATACTGCTCGTATGGACTTTGATCTTTTCCAGAAGATCCCATTTCTTTGATTAAAGGAGGTAAGAGAAGGCTTTACGTCTGGCTCTGATGAAATAATTAGCCAAATAGGCCAGGATTTCATGTGTTAATGTCAGAAGGAAAAGTACTAGTCCTCTTGAAGAATCGTTCCATTTGCTTTATAGTTATAGTATACATTTCCTATTGCAATTCTAAATTCATTCTCAGAATATCATTTACTTAAAAGTTTATATTGTGAGGAAGAACTATCACTATTTTCTATGTTTAACCCTAATTGTAATAGGCTCTTTGATTTAACAGATTAGAAGATGACATTTATAAAGTCTTTTTATTTGTACCTTGTTATAGAACAAGGAAAACTATCTTTCTAAGCCTACTAGAAAAAAGGAGCTGTTCAATACTCTTTTCCATGATTAATGACTTCAAGCAGATCTACAATGAAACAGACTACATCTGAGTGGAGACTTTGCCTTAATGTTTTGAGACAGCAGTACTTGAAAGAGAGGTGGTAGGAAAAGAGTCTTTATGTTGCCAGTTTTCATGGGAAGTGATTATACTGCATGAAACTAACTGTAGTTATGGTCTTAGGCAATAAGCACATTTTTTTTTATGTAAGTGAACAGGACATAATGAACAGGACAAGTGCTGGCATCTGAATTTATGGTTTGTTTTTCTCAGACATTTTCTTGCCTCTGTGAAAGTGTCTCCCTGTTTTCTTCACTGCTGTAAACTGTGTTAGCTCCTAAAATAACTTTTTAGAATAAGCAGGATTATTGTAGTTTTCATCTACTGCTATAAATATATCATTCTGGGAACTATATTCATGTGATTTACCACCACCATGAAATCTAGTATCTTACGAAATCTGCTGAATTTTCCTTGTATGGTTTAAAGTACTCTCTGCATATTCTGTTTAATAAAATCTAGTCTGAGGAGAAAAGAGACTTCACAAGTGCATGTATTCTTTAACCAGTAGTCTACATGACATTTCTTTGTTAATTTCACATAAAATCTACTGATGTTCTGATTTTTAATCTTGCAATATGTTTAGTATTGTTATCTATTTCTTCCCCTCCACCCTGAGCACTCGGTGGTTTATATTCTAAAGCTTCATAATCCTGTATTTATATTTTGTGTTATATATGGGGATAAGTGGTAGTGGGATGTCTTGTCTTGGTGCTGAGCCCTGCAGGACCAAACAGTTATTCAAGATCTGTCTGGCTTTGCTGGAATGTGAAACAAGATTTAAAAGCTTCACCTTCTTCTATCCCCCAAACACTCAAATGTCTTCAGCAAAGTTATTAAAAAAAATAACAACCCACCACAGCTTTTTCGCTGTTTTTAAAGCTTCATTGTCAGTTCATGCCAGCAATAAGAGAAGTGTAAGGAAAAGAGGGAAGGACTATTCCTTCAAATTCTCTTAAATATTTGTAAAAGTGTTTCAGGAACTGATTCTTAATACTTACACATTATGTATGATAAGCACTTATGAAAAGCTTCCCAAGCCTCTATTTCTTTAAAAATGCAAGTTTTGAGTAAGCATTGGTTTCATTTTTGTTAAGAAAGTTATCATTATAGAAGCATGTTAAAAAGAATGCTGTGGCTATCTATGACTTGTTATGAAGAATCTATAGCAACAGCTGGTGATATAGACTCTCACAAAAAGGTTAGGGTTTTAGACAATCGTAATTTTATTATCAACTTAAATAAACCAGATATTTAGAGGGCTGATGAGTTTTTTTCTCCTTTCATTCCGTTTATTTTCTCTTTGAATTGTATTATCAGCTTCCAAGTTCTGGGTGCCAGGGTAATAGAATGTGAATTTTGGCAAGAAACGAAACAATAGTAAACGTAGTTTGGACTCAATATGAGTGATGTTGTTTTATGTCAACAGTGATTTAAACTGCCTTCCAAGTGACTGAGGTTTTGCACTTTTCATTAATTAAGGTCTGTTCTCCTTAAATTAATTTCTGCTTCTCAAAGGCCATTACTTTAAATTGCATTTCATATAACTAGTGACTCCTCTTTCCAGATCACATCACCATTTCCAGAGCAACCTGATGATGCATATTGTGGATAGATTCACATTTCAGGGTTATTTTCTATTCATTTCATTTTATTTTATTATGCCTGCCTTCCCTTTTACAACAATGGAATCTTAATTTTTTTAATGCTGCTAAATCTAAAAAAAGAGACTGCTATTTTAATTCTAGCCTCTGTGACTGCTTTTGGTTTTGAGCACCTGATACTGCAGAGCTAGTGACTGGGTCCATTTCAGCTTCCATACAAGTTAAAGCCAGTGAAATAAGATACCTAGCATTTGAAAAGACAGTTAAATACAGTAAATGCATTATATACAAACACAGTAACTATTGCCTTCTGATTTCCCTATTCTCATGTTTGGATAAAGACTGTAGGAGATGGGAGAAAGAGGGAAAGTCAGAGCTCAGTCACAGTAACTGTAAGAAGAAAAGAAACAGTGCAGAGGTCTGCTGTTGTTGTGATGCAGAAAGTTAAGACTTCATACTCTTTTAGGCAATGCAGTTCCAGAGGTGAGGGGTTGCAAAACCCTCAGATCTGCTTTGAGTCCTCCTCCATTCTCAGGAGGTTTGTACAGAAACACAACCCCCGTGTTTCGCATTTATTTAGTTAAGCCTCCCTTATTGTCAAAGATGAACTCGAGATGAAATCCCAGCCTGAGTGAGGTCAGTGAACTAATTCCTGGCAACTGTGTGGAACAGAGTGACACAGTTTATGCAGCACACCCCCCTGTAACTTTTCTCCTTTTATCTTCAGCACTATCAAGATGTAAATATTTCCCTCTCTTTAATGAGTGTAACTTCCTGGTACAAGTTGTGTAACAGTATTTGCACAAAAACAATCTATAACAAAATGTAATACAGAGGTTTAAAGACAAAGGTCTCAAAGATTATCTATTGCTAGATGTGGAAATATATTGTTACTTTAACAAGTCTTTATGTGAATGACAGGAAAATATCTTATGTGGAGGTCAATCTAACCTATTGCACTTCCATGTTTAAATTTGCACAAAAGCAGCTTAAATTTGCTAGGGATTTGGATCATGAATCTCCTGAAAGCTAAAGCTTCCATGTATTATTGGAACAAAGAAAAAGGGGAAGAGGACATGCTAATGGTGGTTTGAAGGCATATTGGAATACTGGAAGTGTGAGATACCACATTTTCCCAAATCCCACCTCCTTTTGGGATTGAAAGTAGAAGTTATCTATTTCAATAGATGGTATATCTAGCTGTCCTGTCTCTCGGACAGAGCAATCTGCTCTCTGCAGCTGCCACACTAGTAACTGGAGCCTGATCAGACCAAAAAGCCTTTTCCCTCAGACAAGAATGTATTTGCTTTGAGTGTAACGCTACTGTTTAGAGGAAATCTATTGCTGATGCTACTTTAAAGGCAGTAAATCTATGAATCACCTGAACTATCCCCATCTTCATGATATCTGGGACAGGGTTTTCCTATGCTATGCCTACCTGCAGAAAAGTTTGAAGGTTTTTTTTCCTTGGTTGGTTTTTTTCTTGTCATGCCAAATTTCACTTTAAACATTCTGGCAAAGTTCAGGTTAAAGTTTTTGTCCCCTCCAATGGTTTCATTATGCATGTGCTAGTCCTGTGCTCTCATGTAAGATCTGAAATCTAACACATACTTTCTAGTGCAATTAGGCTATGATTCCTGTATCAGTCAAAACATTAGGGAAGAATTAAAGTCTTCAGTTCCCAAGGGGGATCAGAGAATAACATGTTGGGCCATTCACTGCCTGTCACTATCTGATATGCTAAGGATTACGGAAAACTTGAAATTCAGGCTTTTCCAGATAAGGCAGGCTACTTTATGAAACAGCTTCTGTCTTTCTGGGAAAAATGAATGTAATATATTGCCTTAATCTTAGGCAGATGAAGGACTATTGTACACATCCACCACAAATTCAGCAGAATGAGAACAAAACTTCCCATTCAGTTAACAGCAGTCAGAAGAAGCAGTTTAAAATCAATAGACTGCAACCGCATTATTCCTCTATCATCTTCCGCTTTGTTTTCTTTTTGTCTTCCTGTTTTGGTTAATTAACCTGTAGGAACACAATCTCTGTTTTTCTCTTTTTCTTTAAATCTATAAAAGGAAACCCTGCAATAACCTGTCATTACCCCATTAAGTTACCCCTCTTTCTCTCTAGCTAAAATGACACTGAGCAGTGATGGTACATGACCACTGTCCTGATAAAAGGCAATGCTGGAGACTGAAGGAGGCATGGAGCAGAAATCTTCAATGAAGATAAAAAATCAAATAAGGCTGGAAGAGACATTGAAGGCAACCTGGCAGAAATCCCTCCTATCGTAAACTCAGACTTTTCAAAATTCCCAAATTTTCAAACGATCATTGTTGTTTTAACTTTGCTCTGCTCCAATCAGCAGTAAAGGTCATACTAACCACAGTGGGGGCAGACCTAAGCAAACTCTGACAACTCCTGGAAATCTCATTTGCAACTGTTATCACCCTGGAACAATAATGGATAGAAACCAACCACAAAACAATGTGTTTGAAAGGACACTTTTGGGACTGGAGGCCAGAACTGAGACAAATTTTCTGCCACAAAAGGAAAAAAAAAACCAAACACCTTCTTAGCATCTCTAGCAGTAAAATCTTCCCCATATGCAAGATACAGAAGTACATATTCAGGCAAAAGGATCTCTGAGGGCTCTGAGCTGAGGTCTGATTCATTACAAACTGATTATGAGCTTTAGGATTTTACCTGTTGATCCTGATCAGCCTGCTTAGGTACTACGCAGAGCTGCAGTCTTGGGAAGTTTGAATGACAAGCGGAAAGGCAGATATTCTTCTCTCTGACGCAGTTAATTTTGCATGCCTGCAAGTTTACATGTAGGCATTTACTTTGACTATTTTTTGTGGCGGGCTGACCCCAGCTGGGCACCAGGTGCCCGCCAAAGCTGCTCTATAAATCTCCACCTCATCTGTGCAGGCAGAAGAACATACAATGGAGGGCTCCTGGGTCAAGACAAGGACATGCTTACCCATTTCTGTTAAGGGCAAACCAGACTCAACTTGGGGAGCTTAGTTTAATTTATTACCAATCAAAATCAGAGTAGGATAATAAGAAATAAACCCAAATATTAAAACCACCCTCCCTCACCCCTCCCTTCTTTTCAGGCTTGACTTCACTCTTGAATCCTCTACCTGCTCCCTGCCAGCAATGCAGGGGACAGGAAATGCTGGCTGTGGTCAGTTAACCACAAGTTGTCTCTGCTGCTCCCTCCTCCTCAGCGGAGAACTCCTCACACTCTTCCCCTTTCCCAGTGTGGGGTCCCTCTCACAGGAGTCAGTGCCCGTGACCTCCAGCATGAGTCCTTCCCACAGGCTGCAGCTCTTCATAGACTGCACCATGGGGTGCTGTCCTTCAGGAACAGACTGCTCCAATGTGGGTCCCCTCTGGGGTCACCCATCCTGCAGCAAACCTGCTCCAGTGTGTGCTTCTCTCTCCACGTGGCCACAGGTCCTGCCAGGAACCTGCTCCAACACAGGCTTCCTCCAGGGTCACAGCCTCCTTCGGGCATCCCCCTGCTCCACTGCAGGGTCCTCCAGAGACTGCGAGTGGAAATTTGCTCCACCGTGGATCTCCACGTGCTGCAGGGGCACACAAGCCTGCCTCACCATGGGCTGCTCTGGTGCCTGGAGCACGTTCCCTCCTTCTGCACTGACCTTGGTGTCTGCAGAGCTGTTGCTCTCACATGCCTCACTCCTCGTCAGCTGCTGCCACCCAGTTCTACCTCCTCCTCCCTTAACTATGTTATCCCAGAGGTGCTATTACCATCACTGATGGGCTCAGCCTTGGCCTGTGGTGGATCCATCTCTGAGCCGCTGACTTTGGCTCCATTGGACATGGGGGAAGCTTCCAGCAGCTTCTCACAGAAGCCATGTTGTAGCCTTCAGCTACCAACACCTTACCATGCAAACCCAAAACAATATATGCTCTCTGATGCAGTTACTTTTTCATGCCTGCAAGTTTACAGGTAGGTATTTACTTGGATTGTCAAATATTGGCAGTGCAGGACTGTTGCTGAAGGAAAGAAAAAATCCCTGAGCACTAACAAATCTTACATGTTGAGCTGTTCATACTCCACTAGCATTTTTCTGTCACCCAAAGTTTCCCTTCTAGGATTTCTATTTCTTTGCCTTTAATAATTTTTATTTTGTTTAGTTGCTCTTTAAGCATACATTTTTCGTAGGGGAAATTAATTAATTCCTTCTCTGATCCCATTAAAAATTCAGATCAGTTATTTTATGCTAGTTTGCTTTATTTTATGCTAAATTGCATATCTTAATTGTGATTGTGCAGTCAGTCATTTTAAATTGAATTGGGTGCTTTGCTCATTGCCAGGGTTACTAGGCTTCACAAACCAAGATTTGCGGCAGGGAGCCTGGATCAGCTATCTATACAGTCTTGTAGGCTCAGGTTCAGGTCTCGGCAGGGTATATGCTCACACCAGAATATACTGATTGCCCACATATGTTGGCTTTTAGCCTAGTTCTGTCCCACACAGAGGAACTCAGGCCCCTGGCAACTCAGAAACTCATAAAATAGAAAATGGAAAACAAACAGGTTGTCATTGGAATACAGTGCCAAGAAAGAACCTGAAACAGCAGTATATCCACTTCTGTACAACTGGTAGAAGAAATCTAGGAACAAGGATGTTTATGAAAAGCACTGGTCAGAGAAAACATGGTGGAAGGAAAGCAGTCAACACAACAGTATATTATGAAAGTTGGAAAGAAAAAAGCAAGTGATAGCTTAATACTACATGCCAAGGAGAGCTTAAAGTCAAATCAAATTAACACCTTAGCTGCTTCAATGGAGTCTGCATGGGTTCATCTGTGTGGAACACCAAATCTATATGGATTGAAATCTGGGCCTAAGCAGAGAATATAGTTCTGGGTCTATACCATGGGTGGCCTAATCAGGACAGCAGCACTGAATGTAATGTGCAGAGACAGATCAGCTCGAAAAGGCAGCAATGGCAGAAAACACAGTTTTATTGAATTACTTCAATTACCCCCATCTTAACTGGGAAAATGTCATGGGGGAGCATGGAGCAGAGTTTAAATGTTTAGATGCTTTCTGTGGCTGCTGGTTGAGTGCACAAGAGGAAGTAGCATCCTTAACTTAATGCCAAGATATGTCCAATATCAGGGTCAAAAATCTGAGTTTCGGTGTGCTGCTCTGTAACAAGGACATGAAGTTCATAGGTCATCCCAATAGGATTCTCTAAAGATCCACCACAGCCATGCTCAGCTTCAAAGACAACCATTTCAAGGTGACGAAGTTTGTTTAAAAGCAACCAAAAGGGACAGCTAAAATACTAAATTTTACTAGGCAGCACTAGAAGGACATGGCACTGTTCAAGGGAGAAACAGAAAAGTACTTGAAAAGTAGGGCTACTTCCTCAGAGTGAAAGCTAAGGACCTTTCACAGGTGGCTTAGAGGAGAAGTGATGGAGTCAACCAAAGCATGTGTGGCACTGAAAGGGGGGATTGAGGTCAACTGGTCATCATCCCTCCCAGTCAAAAACTATTGACAGTCAAATAGATCTAGCAGAACAAAGTTCAAAACAAGTGAAAGGATGTGGCTCTTGAGACAACAGAGAGCCACACTGTTGACTACCTCACCAAAGGGTTCTGTGGGTGCAGAAATTTCAACACAGTTCAAGTGGAGACTGGTCTTGGAAGACAGATATTTTGTGGGTTACCAAACATACAAATCATACTAGGCTCAGGAAGCCTTTTTTGCTGAATGTGACTGGAGAAAACTGTTAAGGAGAAATATAAGTTTGCTCTATTCTTAGTCTTCCCTAGGAATCTCTTTATGGTCACTACTGTTTTTTTCCCCCTGATACAACATTTATTGTGCCAGGGAAAACATTACTTAGTTCAGGGAGGCACAAGGGAGGACCAGCAAGTCACAAGGAGAGTTTATCCAACTCTGTTTTTATAAGGGATGGTTATTATTAGAGACAGAACACTGGGCTAGACAAAGGAAAGTTCACAGGGTCTAAACTGCCCCAAACCAGTAAAGCAATCTATTTTCCAAACCCATAGTGAAACCATTTGGAAATGAGTTTAACCCTGTCAGTACAGAAAAGCAACTAAACTGAGTCACCTGCCTCTGTGGCTGCAGCTGAGACCTGGACACAGAAGCATTTTGAGTGCCTGAGGGCCCTGATCAGCCCTTCACTCATCAAGCTCAGGTTCTTGAGACCCAAATGATATAAAATTCAGAGAAACAGACACTGAAAGGAGAGGTGAATTCCACGTCCTTTTGCAGGAAAAAAAAAAGTGTGCTTTTGGTGAGTTCACTGTTGTCAAGGGAAAGAAAAGCAGGACAAAATTGCCAAACAGCTGTACCTAAGTCACTGGGCAAACTTTCAGAAAGCAGAATTTCTGCAGTTTCAGCAAAGTGTGAATCACACAGTGACAATCTCTGAATTCAGGACAATAACATCAAAGACACTGGTAGTCCCTCAAGAATAATTATTCAACTAGAGTAGGAAATATGACGACTGCTTCATGCTGTGTTTAAAACCAGTTCTTATCAGTACTGCTGCTTAAAACAAAAATTATGTACAGATTCCATTAATTTGCCTTGAATTGATAGATATATCAGCACTTATTGTCTTGCACACCTGCCTGCCTTTGAGTAGAGGAGAACTTGATAATACAGGTGGTCCCAGACTTGCCTTTTTGCTGTAGTACTTTTGACTGACCATATAAATACAGTCAGTAGTAATTTGCATGCAACCTAAGAATTTTAGAATGTTTTTAAAGGGATGAAATCAATAATGCTATGTAGAATTTATTTTTTTTCCCTAGAGATTGAGGACGTTAGAGTTCACAGTGCAGTACTTTATGTTCATCTGTAGAATTCTAAAGATTATAATTTTCTGTTAAGCTTAATAAGAGGGTCCCAAAAGTCCATAGAAAAGCTCTTTCTTCTTTTAAATTGAAACCTGTTGTGCTTTTCTGCAAGGGATTATTTTACTCAGTTTTCAAATAACAGACCACACAGTAATTTGCTTTCTTAAAATCCCATCTCATGTTGCATGGCCCAATGAAACAAACACTGAAAATCAGTACCTATATATATCAGTATATCTACTTAACAGTTTTGTAAGAAAGCAGCCTGTATAAAAGCTTGAGCTTCTGAATTATTTCAAAGACCCAATGGACAATTTGTATCTGATATTTATGCACTTCTAAGAGCTTGCTTCTTTAGTAAGTGAATCATCATTAAAAGTTACAGAAGCATTCAGCAATGAGATGCGGCATATTCTTTTGGTAATTATATCATGAATATAATTATCAAACTCAGTGAATGCACACATTTACATTTATGAAAAGACAAACATCAGTGTCTGGCCATACTTCATAATGCTATCTGTAGGGCTGTTCTTTTTTTTTGTTCAATGCTGCTTTAAATAAAAAGCATGGCAATAATTAAACCTCTCAAGAAAAATACTTCTTAATTACTGTACGACTGAACTGGAGAGAGGATAAAGAAAACAAAGCTTTAAATCTGTTTTATGGTACTTTCATCAAATGAAAGGAGACCTCTATAAGGACTATGACCAAAAGCTCCTCTGTAGCTGTTATAATCCTATCCTTCTTAGAGGCACTGGTAAAACTCACTATAAACTCAGTTACAGTCTTCCCAAAATTGTGTGCCAGCAAATACAAGATTCAGTTGGTAATAGCCAAAATTATATTGATTTTTCTTATCTGTATTTTTAAATTGCACTGAATACGGAAAAGATGCTATCTTTTCCCTCCATTCCAAAGAGCAAACAGATTTAGTTTTTATTATAATTCCATATAACACATTGGGGTGAATTGAAATCCCATAGAGGTAAATTAAAGAGATATCACCAACTTCAAAGAATTGGAACTAAGATTGGGGTTTGACGTCATTAATGCAAAAATTGAAAAAATTTCCAGCCATGAATAACAACACAATGCAGCAAAATGGATATAGAGTGAAAAGACAAATTTGTAAGGTCCAGATTCTCTCTCAATTACTCACACTAATTAGAATCTTATTGTTGAATAGACACATTCATTTCTTCGTGACTATTCAAGCTGTTTACAGTACTCCTCAGCAATAAAGGCAGCAGAATCTCCAAATAAAATTAGGCTGGAGAAAAGAACCTGCATTTTTGCTTTTATCGAATTAAGGTGCCACAAACATTTGTGCAAACAGCATTTTATTTTCAGGGATGCTGGCAGGAAGAGTCTAAGAAATAATCATTTGTCTGAGCTGTCCTGTGGTGATTTTACATAGGCAAATTCTGCACTACATGAATGAATGTGTGAATAACATCTACTTTGATTCAGAAGCAGTTCTTCCAGGGACAGAAATGTACATTTATAGCTAAACTACTAGATTCCCACCCCCCCTCAAATTTTATTCAACAGAATAAAATTTCATGCATTTAGTTTGAAATGCATGTTTGCTAGTGAGGTAAATGCTATACTTCAAAGTTACGTATTTGTAGTGAACTGAATTTCAAAATTAAGTATTTTTTTTTGAAATTCCTAAATTGAACATTTTATTCCAAAAGCATCTAAGTGCAATGTTTATCAATTAAGGAAAAATGAATTAAAAAAAAAATAATAAAAGAAACATTTGTTGGCTGGCACAAGTTGTAAAATTCCATCCACCTCAATCTCACTAAAATAACAACAAAGAAGAAAAATGCAGCCAAGTATTTTTACTGCTACTTATTTCACATAGCTAGCTTGAAAGCACTTTAGACTAGAAAGATGGATTTAAGAAACTTACTGCTGCTTTCAAAATTTGTCTCACAAACACCTCTTTCCCCACTGCCAATGAGGCTTTGCTTATTAATGAATGTTTCTTCAAGGATGTGTACAGCCTGGAGGGATTTTTAGGGCTCCGTAAGCTAGCTCTTGTCTTAGGTCAATGCTCTGATGTGAAGAGGAGTGAGGGGATGAGAAGCTCTGCCAAGGTACCCCCTTGCCTTCAGTAGAGTTTGGAAGTTCAAGCATATCGTGACACAGCCACACTGCTCCCAGAAGGGCACTAGTGGGTGCCAGCCTGGGGACCTCACTATCATGCTGAATTTGGGTGATGATGAAGGGCCTGTGTCAGAACACATAGGAAGAATTCCTTAGGTTACTAGATTAAAAATAATCTAACATGAGCAAGGAAGAATAAGGGCAAAACCACTCTGTATTCCATGTTAGTAGGAGCAAGTGCCAATGGACTTTATGAACAATAGCTGATTAGAAGCAGGATGTCCCAGCTTCTCAGCAGCCCGTTTACCCTTAGATCTACCCTTTCCAAAAGACCTCTGTGTTCTTTATGTTGTAAGTTTTCCATTGTTACTCCAACCAGTTTTCCATCTACTCCATCTCTTTTAAGCAGTTCCCGAAAATAACTGCTGATGGCTGCTGAATAAAAGTCTCTGAAATGTTCATGGAGCTATGTGTTGCTGCAGGGTGTGTTACAGAATCCTGCATCAGTGTGGAAAATGTGTGCATGCTTACTCCATTTCCTTAGGGGAATGGAAAATCTTGTCTGTGGGCATTTGCATTAGTTTCTTGCAGATGCAACTGTTCTGTCCGCAGGGTACATGCTGTGATATCTTCCACACCAAAATGCATTCTGCTTCTTTCAACTTCAGTCTGGTTGTGCTTCTCAGATTTTCTCTTAATGCTTTGAGTGCATTCTTGTTACTGCAGGTTTCCGTAAGTTTGTGGTGTAGTAATACAAACCATCATAGAATTGTCTCCATTTAACTCAACAGCTTTCATTCTTCTCTGGTTCTGCTGAGAGGCCTCCCAGTCACCATTGTTTCAAAGTTGTCATCTTCAAAGTTTAAATCAGCCTCCAAAGTTACAAACCAAGATCTGATATTACAGAGCACATCTGTGCAATAGGTTACAGAGGTTTCAGAAATGCTTTTTAGTTCTTTTCATATGAAGCCGATAGCATTCAAAACACCAT
>JAVHNF010007377.1:0-18416 GCA_034783455.1 Micropsitta finschii | reverse complement strand
CTTATAATTACTCTGAACTTTAGTTGTTGCTCATGTTGATCCTATTACAATAACATCATTGGAAAAGGCAAAATTATCTGTTTGCATTCTAGAGATAATTGTGGAAAGAACAAAAATTGGAATCTGAAAGTCCCTTTGAGATAAACATTTATAAATAATGGGACTATAGGCTCCATTTACAGATAAAAACTGAAGCAGGAGAACACTATAATAACTTACTTGCTATGTATATATTAAGCTTCACTAGCTGAGAGCTGCTACACCCAAACCAACCAAAAGACATGCAGGCAAATGCCCCACAGTCATTAAAAGGAATGACTAAATCCTTATATTTTTGCCTTTTAATGTTCTTTACATAATCAGCAGCTGTATGCCAAACAAAAATGGAGTATCAGCCAGAATGGTGGCTCTTCTTCAACTGCATTAACAGAATACAACTGCAGCATTTCTTACATGAAGATGGAAGAACTGAAAAAAACTGAGAAAGCAAAGTTTGAAGAGAAACAATCGTAAGAGAAAATTTTGATTTTTAATTTGTCCCAACACTCTGAACTCTGGTGGGGCTTTTTTTGTATTACTCATGGTGACACAAATATCAGTACACAGAATCTTTTCTAAAGAAAAAACCCTTAGCTGGCCAGCACCCATTTTACAAACATGTTTTTGATCATCTGCACTTTCCTCCCAAAGTTTTAAGTTAGTGACATTATTGATATATTTCATATTTTTTGTAAGAATCACATACTTTTAAATTACTCAACAGCAATTCCTTAGATGAGTTCTTTTCAGCAAGCTACCAGGAACATGTACATCTGTGTACATGTGCACCTCTCTATGAAGAAGCTGTGGGAAGCAGTCTGAAGGATGAGAGAGGTAATGAAGTAAACTTAGGGAATGTTTTCATATGAAACTGAGCTAACACTGCAGTTGTGGTGGCAAAAAAAAGAGGGCTCTCCCTCATCCCATGCCAGTCCTGGCCAACTGGTTAGTACTGGTTCCAGCACCATCAGACCATTTGCTGACATGCTATAACTCCTTAAGGTAACAAAAAGCTATTCACCTTCTTGCTGTGCTAGATTTCTGCCATTATTTGTTGACTTACGTTAAGTGAGCTACAGTGACTCCCAGAAGCAGCATAAGTTACACAGGAGAAATATGGGGCCAGGACAGAAGAAGGGAAGGTGAGAGAAGAAACCTTATACTATTTGTATCAGTAAACTATGCCAGCTCTTGTGAAACCATACTCTCCATCTTTCCCATGCAGTCAACGGAGAGACAGACAGCATCCCCTAGGAACGATTCAGAGCAACAGCCATTATTCTTTCTGAGTCACCGTTTGGAGGAGTTGTTTCCCCACAAATCGTAAATGAGCCTGGAGAACAGACTTTGTTGCTAGGCAAACTCTGCGTTTGTGAATGTTCTGCAGTCAAACCAGGTGGTCTGCAGTACTTGCCAGATGATTTGCAGTGTTACTTTGCAATTATTCTGTACAATTTCATATTTAACAGGTGACTGTGACCCACTAGGAGCACTAAGAGACAATAGTGGACAGTACTTCAGATGCTGGATGTGTACTACTAACATGACAGAAGATCATCCACTTTTTCCTGCTGGGCTAGGTTTCTGCTAATATTGTAAGTTGAACAGGTTATCCAAGGATATCCAAGGACAAATAGAGTTGGCAGGAGGAAGCTGTATGGCTAAGGTGGATAAGGGGAGCAGAACTGGAGGTAAATTGTTAGAAATGGGTTGTCAGATCAGCTCACCCCATCCCATGGGAAGTTACAGGATATAAAGACTGGTTTAACTTTTAAATGAGAGCAAGGTCTAACACTCATTTAACAAGTGGCCAAACCAGCACAAAGTAACCTGGAACAGCTGCAAGTTCTCACTTAAACTTTCACAGTGTTACAAGACAAGAAAATGGCAGGCCTGAGAACACAATCTCAGAGTCCCTCTCATGGGCCTCCCTCTTGCCTTAGACTTGCCTCCCTTTTCAACCAGCCTGTGGTTTCTCTACTGACTGCCAGCAAGCCTTCCAGCTGTGCTAACTCCAGCGGTGATGCTGACATCCGTTCGCTAAGAACTGGACTGAGACCAACAGCTCCTTTTGTATCTCCCCACAGTCATTACTTCTTCTTCACTATTGTGTTGGACAAGATTCAAACCAGTTGCCTATAGGTGAAAGGTGCCTTCTCCCGTCATGAATTCCACGCTCCCTCTTTCCCCTAGCTTCCAGATGTCACCTCCTACCCGTTCTTCCTCCCAGTGGCTCTCTAAGCTTTTTGACCATATTCAGCTGTCCCACAGACCTAATTCTTTGTGCCTGTATCTAGACTTCTGATCTCCAAATGTTGCTAGTCCTTTTTTAATTTGTCCTTTCTGCTTGTCTGCTTCCCTTTGTTCTTGAGCTAGCCTGCTTTTGTACTGCTTTTCCTCCAGTTTCAACATCACCGGCACCAGTCTGGTTTTATGACAACACAATCTAGCCTTCTGTGTACAGGTCCCAGGTTCTCCCCTGTCCCTTTTTCACCACACTCAGTGAAGCCATTTGTTCTGCTTCCTCACTTCTTAGTCAAAGTGCTACCCACCCAGGTTCACTCTAAGTTTCTGGCTTGTAACTGAAAAGACTTAGCCACCCAGCCAACAGCAGCTGAAAAAACCAAAATTAAGTCACAATTAAGATGCTCCAGAGAAATGGAAAAGATAGAACAAAGCAATTGGACTGCTGCGAGTAAAAACAACAGGGTGTATCTGAACGGAAAAAGTACTATGGATACACCTTGCTTGCTCAGATATAAGGCCAGTTAGCCTTGGTGCAAACCTGTGCAAACTCAGTTGCTTTCTTCTTGGAACCTGGGCTGGTGCAGCTGTGCAACACAGGGCTGCACTGTGATGTAGACATAGCCTTAAGCTGACACAAGGTGGCCTACATCACTCACAGAACAAAGTAACAAGACAGCAACCAGTTACTTCTTCCTGAACACAAGTTAAACCATACTGGTTTATTACTATTGTATGAGTGCATGTGGGTGCACTGATCCTCTTCTTTCAACAGGCTTAAGTCATGCCTTCCTACTTCTGGTTCTTTGCCTCTACAAACATGGCAGAAAAACTGGACCATCTTCACCCTTTGCCAATGGCCAAGGTGGCCTGCAAAGGCTTGGCAGTGTAACATTCCCTACCACAACTGCATTCTAGCACTCTGAGCATCTACATAATTCTCAGTTTAGTTTATGAACATTTCTACCTGTTTTTTAAATACGGGTCAATAATCATACTATCAGGAAAACTGTCCGACTTCATCCCTCACCACTCATTTCAAATGTATGTGAACACAGTATTTTAGCCAAATTAACACAATGTTCTAAACTATAATCAAGCCATTCCAGTTGTAATTAAATGTATATATATGTTTAAAAAACATCACATAAATAAGGCTCCACTTACAATTAAATGATGTAAATGTGGGGATTTGCAAAGTAATTTCATTACCATCCATAACTCATCACCAAGGTAAGACTTATTTTTCATTCAAAAGATGAAATATGAGGCTTATACCCTAATATCTTTACATTTGGATATGATTAAATCAAGTACAAAGCTGAGTTTAGACAACAAATTCAAGCCAGGCACACACTTCATTTTCTGGACTGAGGACCACATAGCAAAAAGCTGGACTCTAACATATACCGGTATCCAATACCTTAAAGATTTACATAGCCACAAGAATTGGTTGGTTAGGCTCAATATATTACTATTGCATGCCACAGCTGTTTCTCCAGCCCACACCTCTTTCTAACTTGTCAGTGAGATTCTCTACTCTGCTCTTGGGGATTTCAGGAGTTAAGTTTTTCACAGTACCTACAGTGAAGCTGAAAAATACCTAAGTGAGGTTTCCAGGACTGGGAGGGGGAATTCTCAAGCAAATCCACTCACTCCTTCAAATGTTTTGTTTTGAAACCGTAATTTTAGCCTAGAATAACTCCACTAAAATAACACAAATTCCAGATACAATTAGGCAAAAATAATTCCCTTTTCTAACATATATTATAAAGTTAATTAAGAAGCATGAGTTTACTCCCTTAAAAGGAACTTGAAGCATCAGACACACTACAAATGTTATAGGAGATGATATGATCTTGGTAATTTTAGAATACAAGAGGAAGGTCACCTCCTGGAGCACTTGCTGCTCCCTTGCCTTGCCTGTTTCTGGAAAGTTAGGGGGTTTGTAGCTGAACTGGCTCCAGATCAGAAGAGACTCCAGTCCCTCTTGGATAGAAAAGTCCCACAAGTTTACACATAAATTATGAGGTCTTTGTGGCACATGAAGGACAAAAGGACAATGAAAGAACACTGCATATCCAGATCCTCCAGGCTGTACAAACATCATCTACGTACTTGGAAGAATGGATTTGTTGTGAAATTAGTCATCATCGCATCAACTCTGCATAAGTTACCCCAAACCCACCGATACAACATGGGAAACCTTTTTAAAAATAAATTACAGCTTGTTCTCATTATAAAATTAATTGTATTTTAGATTAGCACATTGCTTTAACAACATTTAAATTTAGTGATAATTAGTGTTGTAACAAATGTTCTTTCCAAAACAGAAACTTGCTTTGTAAATAAACAGTCCATGTAGCTATTGGGATAATTCGTAGGACAAATATTCATAAGAAAAAATATTGGCCAAAAATTATGTATGAAAGTTTCAAGTAATCTCAAAGAAAAAGCATTTAAAGGAGGCCAGCTTACATATTCTTTCGTTACAGTTAGGAATCCTTGAACAGTTAAAAAAATACCTATTTTCTCCAATTTTCTTGTATGGGGGGGGTGTGTGTAAATTTTATTTTTTATTTATTTTAATGTCCATTGCAGAATATAAGTCCATACTAAAGGTATGAGATGAAAGCAGAAGATGAAACAACTGTATTTTAACAAGAGGTCCCTACCCCAAATAGGCTTAAATCATTACTATTTACATATTCAAATCTTCACAAAATTACACTCGTTTAAGCCTTAGAAGTTGTATACTGTAAGCATACCTGAAAGAGGCCCTATCCTTTTACTTGGCAAAATTTCATGAATCAAAAAATCCTTTAAAAAAATCCATATATGATTTCGAGTGGTGAAAGGCAGTAAATATTAATAAAATCATCTATTCCATGCCAAATAGAAGCATTATGATTCATTCTTAGAATTACCATATATTTCTCTAGGCAGCTACTGACTACAGTAAGTGATAATGGTTTTTCCAAAATGCAGTCACATCATAGAAAGTACATCTAAGACAGAATCATTTCAACACTCCGCATTTCTTTAGGATGTATGCTAATTTTATAATAAAAGCAAGGACTTTTGGCTCAGTTTGCATACACTATAGCCAGTAAAACTTCCTCTTGCCTCAGCAAGAGCACAATTGGACCCTTTCTACAACTAAAATTATCATTCTGCTAAACAGCATTCAAAACAATAACAGGTCTTGCAAAGCTTGACAGGTACTATAAGCAGCTCAAATAAAACAGTAACAGCTGAATTAATATATTAACCACTGTTTTGCAAGGGTAAATGGAAGCCTTAATTTCATCATTGTGTGTACTACATACATGGTATAATGAAAACTTTTTGCTAAGTTTGTCCTCATTATGTGCTCATGGCTGTAAATTAATTCAAATTAGTAATGTTATGAATATCCAACAGATCACTTAAACTGCTGTTAATACAATTACTTAGCAGCAATATTAATAATTTTGTGAGACTGAGAGCAGCTGTCTTCCTGAAGTGTAATTGTTTTCTACTGCCTCATTTCTTTCACACCACCATGAGAAGGTTCCTTATCTAACATGCTTAGCTAAAACAGAAATATGAAAAAATTGTGAAAATGTAAGAATATTAAAAGTACCATGAGATGTACTTTAACTTCAAAGCACTGCTGATGTCAATGTTAAAATTATGTCTGTAATGTCATACTGTAACAGTTATCTGCAGTATAAACCCCATGTGCTTAGGAGTTGCAGCTTACTGCTCTTCTGAAGAGGGGGAGAGACTCACACCCACATTTTAAGTTACTTTATTCTCAGCAGAATCAAGTAATTTAGAGACAGAATGTCAGTTACATCATGCTCATTTCTGAACACTGGTCATGGTAAGGCGAACTGATGCATTTTTACATTAGTGCTATAGGAAGTAGAGAAATACTTGTATTCCCTCATCCTTTCTCTGAACAATGAAAAGCTGGAGGGACCGAATATTGAAGTTAAAATACACAGGCCTTCATCAAAGTCTAACTATAACAAGAACATAAGAAACACCTACGAGAAGTACACTTCCTCCATATGATTCAATTTAGGGTGTTGAGGCTTTCGAGCCAAGTGCTTCAAGCAAAGGCCGGTTACCCAGCAGCTGCAAACAAAGCTACTTGAAACACATTTGCTAGCCTGCTTGATCAAAACAGGGCATCCCACACAGTCAGACACAAAATACAGAAAACCCTGAACCTACTTTCTCTTGTTGCATGTCCTTCTATTCCTTCTCCTTGCTGCTCCCTCAGCTTCATGTAGCGTACTCCCTGGACAGGTGCAGGGAGAGAAGCTGCTGCCTGACTCTGGCCCAGCTTATCAAGTCCCACCCTGACCAAAGCAGGAGCCCTCCCTTCTATCTGCCTTATATGGCTGCCCTTACAAAGGCAGAGAAAGAACTAGGCACAGTTTTGACAACTTCAGAGAGGAATTGCTTCTGCTTCTTCCTGTTGCCAAACCAGCAATCACAAGCAACAGCTTAATTTTGCTGGATCATCCTCCTTTCCCTACCAGCCCTTTTCTTATCTGCATACACTTAATTGCAGTGGGTTAAAAGTGGCATTTCCTTACTGCACATCTTTAAAGAAACTGAATTAGTTGTTGCTTGTAGCTAGCTGGATGCTCTGCAGCAGTCTTTCATACCGAGGAAGTCTAAACAGGCAGCTTCAGTTTGATTTTTTCCATCAAAGTTTTGGCAAAACCAAAAGCAGCACTTCATTATGGTACATTAAGTAATGGAGTTCTCTACTGTTGTTGCCTTTCTAAACCACAGCTCTTCTTTTTTATTTTTTTATTAATTTGGGAGGAAAAGAATTCCAAACACAAGCATTCCAGCACCAAACTCCTCATTTTATTACTGAACTTTCTAATCAGGAAGAAGAAAGCAAATACTGCTATTTCTCTCTTTTCTCCACTTCTATAATAGATATCAGACTGCTGTCCAGAACACCAGCATTCTGAGTATGAGATGGTTTTCCACAGTCATGTGGTCAAGTGTGAAACAGAGGTAACTATTTCATCTTTTGTTCTGGCAGTGAGGGAATGTTGTTAATATACATGGTCTTCAACTTTTATCATAATTGCTCATGGGGTTAAGACCTCTCATTACTTGGAAAGATTATCCCAGAAAATTATTTTCTTGGTTTCCCAAGTCACGTTTCTGTAACACTGAAAAAAAAAAAATAAAATTGTTCTTAGTTCCTTTATTTTTCTGATAAAAGTAGTTTGATCAGTCTTATGTTTATTGTTCTCTAAAAACCAGTCCCTCCAGAACACTGTCCTTGGAAGCTGTGTGACCCAGTTTACACTCTGTACAGAACTGAATACAGTATTCCAGATGGTACAGTAAGTGGTCCATGGAAAAGCACTAATAACTGACTGGAGCCTCAGAAACCCTTCTTTGGGTTTTTGCTCAAGCTTCTTCCTTGAAATGTTTTCTTAATTGAGTAATACTTTTACACTCTCTGCTCTATTAACCTTCTCAAAAAGTAATTTCCTAAATGCAAAAACTTCTGTCTGTTCTCACCTCTGACTTCCCCTGAATATAATCATTCAAGCTGTGAATAACTATCCAAAGTATGTCAAGGGAAAAAAAAATCCAAACAAACAATAATTATCTTGGATATTTTAAGGTTCAAAATAAGTTTCCTTTGACGGAAAAGTAGTACCCAGCTTTACTGCAAATGCAGAGATTCAACATAATAACAGCACATCTGAAATCACAGTAGAAATAGAACCCAGATCATCTGACTCCTGTTTCTTGATCAACAGAAAAATGATTAAGATTTTATAGGTTGAACAGTGAAGACATGAACTCATTCCTTCATATCCCCCTTCAACACCCTCCCCCCAGAATTTAGTATATCTTTGGGTCAAACTCTCAAATTCAAGTAGTTGACTAATTTATGACCTCTGTGAAGTGCAAATGCATGATTTCAGGAATATCAGCTGCTTAACTTTCACTGGTAAGATTATGTACATGCATATAATGCCCTGCAAAAAATGTGGCCAAACAAAAGTGTGGCTTTTATGGCTGGGCTCACTTGTCATCTCATATTTAATGTTGATATGCCTGATGCAGTCCACATGCTTACAGAGCATATCTATCTTACACTGATAGCACTGTATTTAGCACTCGGCACAGAAAGTGTGATAACTCGTAACTAAAAGGCCAGCATGGGGAGGCACAGGGAAATGTCTGGTTTTGAGATGCAGATTTGAATCCCTTCATGAAAAGGAGATACTTCTCAGGAAACTACCCTAAACACAGAACCAACTCCATTTTCTATTGATATCATCATCACTGTGTCCTCAAGGGATAATATTTTAGAAAAAAAGAGTTAATCAGTCATACAAGAAATACAAAAGAAATAATATGGACCCCAAATACTAGAAAATACTTTGAAAGGTAAATAATAGACAAGGCTTGTGAAACATTCCCACACTCCTCTGTTCATTTCAAATTCCATTCTCAAAACCGCAGCTTTCTGCATGCAGTGCTCTTGAACATCCATTTTTTGGGTTTGGGAAGTGAACTCTACTGCCAGAACTGGATATCTAAATGTTAGACACTGCTGAGAGCCATGTGCCATTCTGGCTTGGCTACAGAATCTTTTCTTAGCAATGATCATGTTAACGCACAAATTCAGCATGTTGTATGACTTGAACAGGTTGGGCCTCAGCTGCTAATAAGGGTCAAAATGCCAACCCTTGCTTTCTGCTTGTGCTTCCCAGCCTGGTGAGCCAATGGTCTCACCAAGGACTGTACACCAAAACTTACTGTGGGGAATTAGGGATCTTGAAAGGGGTATAGACTTGAGCTCCAAATCTATGTAACAGTATTTCCTGTACTGCTCATTTTTGAACTGCACTTTAAAAATGGGGTGATACTTGTCTTGCAAATATGTTAGATAGTTCAGTTGTCTGTAGAGCACTTTGCAATCCATGCAATGTGCACCATGAATACAAATATTCTTTGCAAGGACAAGATGAAGATAAATTATCATGACTTGCGTATATGATATTGGAAGGATGGTACATAAGAAATCAGCAGATTGTGACACTGGGCTTCCATTCACTACCTAAAGCTTGTCAAGTAAAATCTATTGTAGCATTTTACTAAATGGGGGAAGATCTGAAATGCTAAACTGTCTTTTATGTATGTCGGCACTGCTTCATAATTTTAGTATTACTACAGATAGTCTCCAAGGCTGCCTGCTTGATCCAGAGTAGTATCTAACAGTTATATAAATCTCTCATTTCCAGCATGGAATTGGTATAAGAAATGAAGATGACTCTTTCAGTTATGCGGTTTTTTCTCTCTGTTCAAACTGAAAATAAAATGTTTTACTAGAAAAACAAAACAGAATAAACAAGTTCTTCAAGTAATCAGTAACAACTGTGATGTGAATGTCAGTCTCTTAGTATGATATATATCATATTTATAGATCTTATACTATGAAATATGGTTGCTATGCTGACTGCAATTAAATTCTATGCCTGGTGGAAATATTAATTAATTAATTAATTCATATGATCAGTATAGGGGGAACTAGTAGCAACTTCCAGATCAGTTTGTCTGTCTGTTCCTACCACACTCATCCGTTTCATGTTTTGAAATTTCATCAACACTGCAAGCATAAGGGCTGAAAGTTTCTTTTGGAAGTCTCTAATTCTGGTTTTGACTATTTAGTTAAACAGCTACTCAACAAACAACAATAAGGACAGAGAAAAACAGCTAGCTCTGTTAAAGTAAAACCTACTGACAACTGACATATCAATCCCCAAGTAAAGCCAACTGTATGTTATTCCTCCATTTGCCTATTTGGTTTCATTAATCTTTTGAGTTACTCAACTATCCACTCTATGCAGGCAAACTCTGCCATTTTGTGCAATGAAAATGGAGAAGTGCTGGTGGAGAAGCGCTGGTTGCAGTGATAGGTACAATAATGCTACTACATGTCCCATATTAAAGCACTGGGTGCTTTAAAGAGTGCAGTTTTCAGTCTGGAAACAGTAAGAGCACTGCATATACCCGGTGGTACTGCCCATAGACACAGGTCTTGTGGCTATCCTCTGCATATACGAATGGCAAGAGGGGGAAAGCACAAGAGCGTGTATATTGAAAGCGCACTTGACTCCCTTCCGGAGCCTGCTCAAGGGATTCAGCACCCTGGAGAGTGCCCGAAGATCCTGCCTAGCGAGCCCCCCCAACCCCTCCCCACCCTTTTCGCTCTGGACATGGCATACGACCACCAGCAGTCACCTGAGAGGGAACCTTCACCCTCCTCAACTCCTGCAGAAATATGCAAAGCATCTGATAGGCAGAAAAGCTCTCCATAAGTGAGCAAGGTGCATGTATAAGTTTTTCCCCAGTTAGTCCTGGTAAAAGAAAAGAATTTCTGTTTTCAAAATGGTTCTTCAGATTAGGCTGCTTGGGAACTGTGAAAAGTATTCAATTCCATGACTCGTGAAACATGATTTATCCAAGTTTAAAACACACAAATTTCTATTAGACCCATGGTTTGCCAATGCCACTGTGGGCTGTGTGTGCTACGGAAGTGTATGTTGCTCTCATTTGCACAGAGCAGTAATCGGTTTGGTTAATAGTTTTATGGTAAAGACAATGTTGGGCCCAACAAAATTAGATCTGATATTCAAGAGTCTGAGTGATCCATAGCAGAAAGGAAATAACTTTGTGATGTCATGGATTCTGGCACCATTGCTCTTAACCTCACTTGTTAGACAATAATCACACACTGTGATGAAATAATTGTGACAAAGTACAAAACTTTGCTAATTTCACTGTCATTTCAGTAGTCTTTTGGACAGATAAGAATTATTAAATTTAAATACTGAGAATAAAGAGAAGTTCATATCATGTGGGTGCATTTTCTAACATGGCATTATATACTGATTAAGAATATTTTGTTTATTGAAAGCAGCATCATAAGCTCCTGAACATGTTTGCCATTTTAGGCACTATAGTAAATCAAACAACAATTATAATACATTCCATGGGAGTTATTTTCTACAATGGTAAAGCCAAATTCTGCTGATCTCATTCTACCTAGACAGTAGAGAACAGCTTGATATAAAGTTTAAGGTATGTTTGGTCTTTTAAGTTTAGTGCTGTTTACTTTGCTGTTAGGTCAACAGAATTCTTAAGGTAATTATAATACATCTCCATAAAAAGAACAAGAACACTAAAAACTTGTATGAACTAAAATAAAGTGCTACCACATAAAGCAAAGCATCTCTTGATATGCTTACGTTGCATAAAGGACAAAATTACTGATTGAAATATTGTACATTAATTGAAATTAATGAAGAGATATCAGATAGCAGTCATGGAGAGCCTTCAAACAGTAAGAGACAATATAAATTCTTGTAGAGTGAACCTCAGCTGTTACTTGATTCCTACCTTCAATTATATTAAGTGTCCTAGCATTGTTCTGTTGGGTTTGTTTAAATCATTAGCAATGCACTGGAGGAGAAGGACGTTTTTATTGGTACTGAGCTTGCAACAGAATATCATTAAAAGTGGATCCTTATAACAGGTATGTTTGAAAAGATTAATAAAAATGTAACTATTTCTTCAGGAGAGACTTTTTCCATATGAGTTGTGTGTTATAATTGAAAAGGAAGTAGGGAAAGTTGACAAAGATCTTAAGTGCAGGATAAGTGCAGTTGCACGTTTTACATTTACATGTATGAGTTTAGAAAGTCAGATATTCTATTAAAAAGATTCCCACAAAACTTCTTTCTGTAGGCTTTTTTATACTACCTTTAATTGACTACCAAGCAGATACTAAAGAAAAGTAAACTGAATTTGACATTCTTAATGTCACAGGTCCTCATTACGTTCTCTTTCTGTACTTATCTGGAGCCTGAGGCAGTAATTCTTCTGAAATTATACATCTCATTTCCAAATGGAGAATATCCTTAGCAAGAAATCTATTTCATCTATGTCCTGTAATTTAAGACAACTGTCTATTGCTTTCTCTGGTAGCTGTAAGTTCTTTACCTATTCTAGAGTATGTGCAACATGATCAGAAAGTCATGCTTCAGTATTCATAATCTATTCTGCATAGACTTTAAGAGCTCGAACACAGAGAGGGTGACCAAGTGTCTTCCCATTGTGTTCCAGGCAATCAAATTAACCCAGGCTGACTTAGCTTAGTACAGGCAGAAGGGTACATAGCTACCAGGTAATTAGAATGTCACTGCTCTGTGAACTCAGAATGTTAACCAGGGGTGGGATTCAGTCATAGTAGGAAATTCCCTCTTTCCCCAGTAAATTTTTACTTATTGAATGGTCATGTGAAATTAAATCTCACTGGAAAAATTAAAGATGAACCATAATCTCTTACTGAGAGAGATGACAGAGCCCTTATAAATGCTGGCTTTTTCACTAAGAAGATGGGAAAGAAATCACAAAAATTTAAGAAGAAAAATAGTAGTAATGTAGTCTATGATTTAACTACATAAACACACACTTATCTAACACCTCCAATATGTTTCTGCTTATCTGATTTTCTAAACATGTCTGTTCTTCTTCCCCAAATATATTTTTTGCAAAATCATAGTTTCAAATAAAAATGAAATGGCTTCTGTTGTCCTGTAACTGGAAGGACTTTTCAAAATGCATGTGCATCTCGAAAGAACGAACACTTGCATGCTAACAAAGTATGCAAAGAATGTATCCTGGGGTAAATTTGTGAAGCCAGTCCTGTTGGTCTCTAGTTAATGAGCTTGTAAGTGGATCACTGTAGCACTAGTGTTATGAATGTATGTTTAACCTTAACTAGTTTCTCTGTGATAGAATTAGGCTATTGCTCATGAAAAAACAACAACAAAAAAAACCAACAAAAAAACCAAACAAAAACAAACAAACAAACAAAACCCCCAAACATTCAGATGAAGCATTTAACTATAAAAATACAGATTACGCTGGTTATTATTTTTTTGAGACTTCTGGTAAAGCTTGCTAGGCTTTTATTTAACATTAAATAAATTTAAATAAAATTAATTTAACATTAAATAAAAACAAAAATGGCCACAAACATTTATTAATTGAAGAGTAACATCTGCAAGAAGAGTGTGTGGCAGGTTTTTCCCTGCTTTTCTTTTATAAGAAATCAGCTTGCTGTGTGTGGACTGGATTTTTTTAGGTACACATCTGCCAGAGAAGCCAGACAAGATGGAATGGAAAAAGAGTCCGATGGAAGATTTTGATCAAAACTTAGTGGCTGTGGAGATCCTTCTCCTCCTAGTGCATTTCCTAGCCTATTCATATAAGTCTGTATTTCTGTAGCATCAGCAATTTACAAGCAAGTGGCAACACATGGTGTTGAATCAGCTGAACATGATGAGTCCAGGAAAGACACTCTGCATCTGGGGCACTTCAGTTTTGTCCACCTTTTAGAAATGTGGGGCGGTGTTTAGCTTGGCAGAGTCAAAGAAATGTAAACAAAGAAATCTGTGATAAGAAACAACTTGGTTTGCTTAAAAGTAGCTGTAGAATAGAGGCTGGTTTGACAGTAAGAGTTCTGGAGGAAGTTGTGGTTCCCGAGAGCTCTTTATTCTATCAACTTGAACATCGCACACATGTTTCTTTAAACCTTCTGAAGTAAACAATTTGATGTTCACTTTCTTTAGTAAAAGTTAACACAAACAGCACTGTGTCTAGAAAGAGCCTTCAGCAACAGTCTAGTGTGAGGTGTCCCTGCTGGTGGCAGGGTGGCTAGGACTACGTGGTCTTAAAGTCCTTTTCAACCCAAACCATGCTACAATTCTATTCTGTATTAATAATGCAAGGGTAAAATACATTATGGGTATGTTGTAACCTGAAGTAAATAGATGAAAAGACAAGAACTCTTTGAGCATGGCCAGGGATACGAGTATATTGCTATAAAGAACACCAACTCTGGAATGCAACAGGTTCTGAAAACCAGAAAAAAAGCTGTCATTGAAGAAAATAAGCCGTATAGTCTAGGTTCACACAAGGCTGAACCTGTTTGCGTTTTGCTAAAGAAACACAGGGAGATTTGCTTCAGGAGTAAGCTGGAGAATTTAATCCTTGTTCTGATGATACAAAGAGCATGCGGGGACTGAGAACTTGAATTTTTATTTGCAAGAGAAAAAAAACCGACTTCGTGAAAAGAGCCACCCGCACAAACACCGATCACTGCCCCTCTGGCCACAGCCTGCAATCCGCCGTGCACCCTCAGCCCGGGCGGGAAGTACGCGCACTAAGATTACGGAGGCTCCACACAAGGACCAAGGACAAAGGACTACTCTACAGCGCTCTCTTCTCCTTCGCCCTCCAGCCCGCTCTCTGCGGTCGTAAACTCACTCCCATGGTTTCGCCCCGCCCCTGGAGCTTCACTAGGCTTCGGAGCTCCCCTTCCCTCACCGAGGGAATTACCCTCCGCTCCCACTTTTCTTGAGGGTGGTGAACTGCTCCCGTTCGTCTTTCCAGCTAGTGTGGTCCGAGCCGGCTACCATCGTGACGCGCGGTTGGCTGTGGGGGAGGGGCTTGTGTGCGGCAGGTCCCAAGATGGCGCCTGTCAGTGGCGCGTTGGCTGGTTGCTGTGCCGTGCTGTTCCGGTGCCGCGGGATGGTTATGGTTGCGCCTCGCTTCGGGGCCGCGGCTTATTCCTCCTCTCCTGCGGTGAGCAGCAAGGAAGGACAGCAGGTTGAAGGTGAGAGCAGCCAGGTATACGTTGCGGTGGCTGCAGGGGTGCAGCCGTATGGGGCTGGGGGGGTTCCGTGGTGGGAGGCGAGCTCAGGCCCGTGGTCCTCCTTCCTTCCCGGCTGCAGGCGCTCTGATTAAGGCGTTTTGTTTGCAAATATTTGCAGGAGGGGGTTCATTTTATCTTTAAAGTGTTTTGTGATAAAGGTTATAAATTTTGGCAGTGTAAATGTGAATAGTCTGAAGACAGAAGTAAGCAACTTGATGTTTGCGAGACACTGCTAGATTCAAAGGATCATAGAATCACAGACTGGTTTGGGCTGGAATGGACCTTGAAGATAATCCAGTTCCAACCCCGTGCCATGGGCAGGGATACCATCTATTAGACCAGGTTGCTCCAAGCCCTGGCCATCCTGGCCTTGAACACTGACAGGGATGGGGCAGCCACAGCTTCCCTGGGAAGCCTATGCCAGAACCTCACCACCCTCATAATGAAAAACATTTTCCTAATATCTAATCTAAATCTTCCCTCTTTCAGGTTAAAGCCATTTGGCCTTGTCCTGTCTCACACGTTCTTGTAAAAAAAGTGCCTCTCCAAATTTTTTGCAACCCCCCTTTAGGCACTGGAAGCTGCTATGAGGTTTCCCCAGAGCCTTCTGTTTTCCAGACTGGAAAACCCTAGTTCTCTCAGCCTGTCTCCATGGGGGAAGTGCTTCAGTCCTTGGAGCATCTTTGTGGCCTTCTCTGGACTCACTCCAACAGGTCTTATGTTGGGGGCTTCAGAGGTGGACACTCAGAATTACAGTGGATCTGCAGCACATTGCCTGGTTTTAGGTATTGCAAATAAGAGTTTCACATTTTGTTATGGGATGTGCACTCATGTTAAACATTTGATGTCATGCCTGGCCTCAAACTGGAGCTTCAGGAGGTTCTGAGCTCAGATGTAAACTTGTTTGCCAGGGTTGTAGCAACATTTTTCCCAAGGCTGGGTGGGCATTTGTCATCTGTAGATTGAAGAGCAGGCTAGGTTGCAGAAAGGGCCTGTACGTGATGTTTGATGTTGGGGGATGTGGCACCGCAGAAGTAAAATGTCTCCTGCCCTGAAATTGTAGATGTCTGTAACAGAAATAAAGAGATTGATATGAATAAAGTGTGTCTGTGAAAGCACTGCTAAAACAACAGATAAAGGGGTAGAAGAATGCTGTGTATTAGTTGTTGCAGAGCCCCATGTGTATTCTTCAGTTTACATTTGTGTATAGGAAAAAGAGGAGGAACAGAATTGTGTCTATAAAATACTTAGACAAGAAAAACAAAATAACTGAAAATCACAAGTCTTTCCAAGGCTTATGTGAGGTAGGGGTGCAATTCAAATTAATGGGGCAGAAAGAACCCAAACATCCACTCCTAAATCCCATTCAGTGTTTTTTGCTGAATGCATACTGTATTGTAATGTACCAATAATTAAAAACCAAACAAATCCCAAGTTCAAACAGGATACTTGAAAATAATTGTAATCAGATCCTACTTTGTTTGTCTGAGTATTATAAAGGCCACATTGTTTTGGTGTTGATTTTTTTTGAGGGGGAGGTCTGAAAGTGTTTGAATTAGAGTATAATAGTTTGTATTGAAAATGTTTCTGGTTTTTTTCAGCTTCAGGAAGGAGAAGAGGCAGCACACAACAGTTCGTAAGATCAGTAAGCACTGAAACTGTTTGCAGTTAATTGAGGTGTTTGAAAAAGTTTTCTAAACTGTGTCTTAACAGTTTGTATAGGAACCCCTTCTGCACTCAAAGCCTGGTGAAACAGCCCACTGTGATTATCCCTGAGCCAGCACCTAGCTTCTTGAATGTCCCAGCTATTTTCAGTCCCTGTTCTTATAAAGGCAGAACCATTAACAGTAACAAGCTAACGGTTATTCTGTATTGACACTTCTTACTGCAGGTCTTAAAAGTAACTTAAAGTTGCATTTAAAATAAAACCAGACGTTTTAATGTTGGTTTTAGTTTGAGTTTACAGGATTTGTAGTGGTTGCTTTCTGGCATAACTAAAACATCTAGTTTTGTGCATAAGTGAAATTTTTTTTTAAAGTAGAATTAAAATTCATACCTGAATATTTAATCATTGGGAATTTTCTTATTTATTCCACACATAAATTTCAAAAGTAGTGTATTAGGTATGATTTTTAAAGGCAAATAGTAAAAGTGGACCTGGCACATAGTAAATGTATGTACTTCTTTCTAAGCATTTCTGAGATAAAATGCAATTGAAGACTGGGAGAGACCTGCTGCCTAGGCTGTCTTTTAAAACTTCCTTTACAGATGAACGCTAACTTCTCATGTAATGGTGTCTTGAAATTTCTAGCTGTGGAAATTTATTCCTGAAATAACTGGGGCATGTGTTGCTTCTGCTTTGTCTCAAAAAAAACCCTGTGTCTCCCATCAACCTTTTATAATTTTAAATTTTTTAGCATATACCTCCCAGAACTGAGAAGATGGCTGTTGATCAGGACTGGACCAGTGTTTATCCAACAGCAGCTGTGTTTAAACCTGCCTCTGTGCCTCTCCCAATTCGAATGGGTTACCCAGTGAAGAGAGGAGTACCTCCACCAAAAGAAGGCAACTTAGAACTTTTGAAGGTAAGACATGTCATTGCTATGTGCTAACTTTTAAATTTGTTATTATTCGCTAAGACTATGCTGCCTTGATTGGAATATTTGTATTGGATACTGTTTTCTATTATTAAATAGGATAATGCTCTCAGTTTCTAAAATAAATGGTAACAAATACAAGTGTAATTAATGAACCAAATCAGGAGACTTCTTTACGACTATCATGCCTGTGCCTTTGTAATGGGGCTAACTTAAGTCTTTTGTTAAATTAGGCTGGAGAATAGTATTCTTACCTGAATATTTTATTAAGGGTATTCTACTGCCTTAAAAAAAGTTGAAAATATAATCATATTTCAGTAATGCCCCTTTATTTATAAACAGACAAAGAGCTATTATTTTGGTAACTATTAATATGTCTATTTCAGATTCCCAATTTTTTGCATCTTACTCCTCCTGCAATTAAGAAACACTGTGCAGCACTTAAAGGTGAGCTTTTGGTTTGTTGTTAGTTTAGTTTTTTGCTGCTATTTTTTTTTTTCTTTTCATAATTTTTACTCTTTATATAAACCATTTCTGAGAATTTTAAGACAATGCAAAAGGTAACTATGTGCAATGAAATAGAAGGTTGAGACATAGTCCACCTCTGAAGCTGGTTATTTGTCAGGCTTTGGATAGTGTTGTATGCTTGCTTGTTGCTGTATTGAGTCCTACAGGACAAAGGCAACTACAGAGTCACAGAATCACAGAATCCCAAGGGTTGGAAGGGACCTCAAAAGATCATCTAGTCCAACCCCCTGCAAAAGCAGGGT
>JAVHNF010007353.1:0-10702 GCA_034783455.1 Micropsitta finschii | reverse complement strand
ACCCTTACTACTCTGAATAACCTGCAATAGTAACTTGCAAATTCTATTTAAAATACAACCAGGTAAAAAAAAACCCAAAACAAAGCAGACAGTCAGTCCCTGCTTCACCAATGCCCAGCTATGCTAGTGTACGTTAACACTAACTGTTCAAGTAGTGATTCAAAAGCACAGCCTCAACTGAGTAAAGCAAAAGACACGCACATAATTCGGACAACTTCTCAGGACAAACAGACTAGAGTACAGAACATCAAAATTCAGCATTATTATTAATAAACTGAAAATTGATTAAAATCAAGGACAATGCAGGGGACTGTAACTGTCCCTACTGGTGTGTCACCTGGCACCTGCCTGCTGCTCAACCTTCCTGAGGTCTCATACAGTTTAGGGGCATTTGCCATTCTGTCTGAAAAGCAGGAAACAAAATTTGCCTATGGTATTAAACTGATAGAAATTTATCTAGAAAACAGTAATTTTGCCATATTTAGAATTCAGGGATGTATTTCAGCAAGACGAGCGCAAGCGAACTCCTGAGGTGTTTCAAAATCATACTTTCAGCATGAAATAGCAATACAGTACTAACATTACAACAGTGGATAACTACTGTTGGTATTGTGCTTTAAAAATGAAGAGGTGTTATGTCATTAGGCTGTCTGACTTGAAACATCAGAAATAAATGCTACTGTGGAAAGTCTTTTTAAAATGACAGTTTATTTTAATGAAGTATATTTCTGAAATAGAATCAAGTCAATGTTTTTGTGCTTCGTTTTTGTGTTGGGTTTTTTTCAACTCTTAGATCTTGGTTTTGGTTTTCTAAAAAAATAAAAAAATAAAAAAATAATCCACCTTATTTTTGGGAACCAGCAGTATGACTAAATGAGCTCAGACTGGTCAACACCTGCTTAGCAGTAAAGCTGCGATACTCAGTAATCCCTGAATTTAAGTTCCTGGTTACTCTATGAATTGTGACTGCTGAACTGGAACAGTTTGTTTAGTTACAGAGATTGAAATGAAATTGTAACAGGTCAATTTTACAAAATTGTCTTTAAAAATTGTAGTGAGTACACGTCAGACACAATTTCCTTATACTTGCTCTTGCTTCTTAACCAGGCATGCAAATAACATTGGAAATCCTCTTGTTGATGTTGTTTGAACCTAGCAAGGAAGTCAGATTCTAGTTTTCAGGTTGTTTTTATTTGTTTTTAACAAGTTGCAACGTGATTAACCACCTGGCTTACTTACTATACCTGCAAACATTCTGGTAATAGTATCTACACACTTATTTCACTACAGATGCAGCTTGTATATATATGACCCATATACAACAAAGTAATCTAGAGTGATTTTAATTTACAAAGTTTTCATTTTGTTTACTTTTACTTTACAATTGCTAAGATTTTTAAAATGTAGATGTCCTTAGTAATTTTTTTCTTCTAGTTACATCATTACTGTTTCATATCTCCTTTTAGGTATGTGGGATATAATGTTACAAACTATTTTCACACTCCAAAGGGAAAAAACAGAGGCACACTATATGCATGAATGGAATGAATAACCGGATGAATAGAATACACATTCACATGGCACCTTTCATCTACACAGGATTTCAAAGCACTTTCAATACTGCACTTTGGAACAAACTGCTATAGTGGAGTCACCCTAGCAGTGGCTGGCAGCCATTCTCTGCCAGCACACTAAAGATTCCCAATGGAATTGTACAACATGCTTCCCCATAACATCCTAATATTTCACCCCCCTGCAGTGTAAGGAAGGCTGCAAAATTAACAATTCCACATTTTTTATTCAATAGCATTCTGATTTCTCAACACCCAAATTTGGGTTGGTTCTGGGTGTCTCAAAATATCAATAGCGATGCAGAAGCTTTAATATCCTCAGAGTAGAAAGGACCTTCATTTAAGATGGACATCCAGCAGCATACGTATTTCCAAATGCTGTGCCAAGGTAGTTAAAGGCTGAGTTGAAGGAAAACATATTCCCTACTGAGCCACCGACACACTTACTGCAGCACCTGATGCTCTTTGGAGGCCACCCATCTTAAGTACTGACCAGGTAAGACCCTGCTTAGCTTCAGAGATCTCACCAAATAAAAGCCCACAGTACAGTAGCACAGCTATAAACAAGATAAAACAATCACATATTAGTTATTGCACAAGCTAATTCTTTCCTGATGGAGTACAAATTACCTGTGTAATGTCTGTCTTCCTTCTCAGGCTTAATTCATAATTTATATACTATAACCCTTACATTTTAGCAAACCATTTGTTCAAGTGGTACAGCTGAACTGTGCAATGATGTGTGTATATCAAGATGCAAAAATAAACTTTATACAGAATAACTGAAGAACTGTGTAGTCTGTTACAAAATTATCTGAACTTCTGGCTGTCTGGAAACTTAAAACATAATAGGCTTAAAACACTGATGCCTGCTCAGCATGTAATTCTTTCAAAAGCCAGGTCCAGAACATGTCTCTTACGTTACTAGTATTACAAATATTATTACTACTTCTTGCCAATGACCAGAACAGTACAGTTTGGCCTCCAAGAAGGCACAACAAGACTTTAAACTCATGTTTTGCTTATGTCAGTTCTTTTGTAATTTGCTTCCATTTCTTCTGGATAAATGCAAAATAAATCAATGTTACAATATAATTTTATTACATGAAAAATCCCAGAATATCATAATTTACCTGAAATACAATTATAAACAAATGAGGAAAAGAAGAAGAGTTGTCAGATAAAGTATAATTTGGAACATTTAAACTTCATTCTCAAAGATAAACAAGGAAAACCAGAAAGTATCAAATGCACCCTGTAATAATTCTGTTTATACTGTAGGGTTGGCAACTCAAATAGAAAAACCAACGGCAAATCATAAATGTAGATGCCCATAACTTATACAAAACAGCATGTAAGAACATGAGTTCATGTTAAAGGTGTTCCTAAAAGCAAAGTGAAAATCTCTCTTTTTCCCCTGAAAATGGCCCTAATACACAGCATCTTGTTGGAGATTTTCAGTGGTGGAAGCAAGAAACAGAAATGTTCTCAAGTTTTATTAACTGCCCCTGGCAGTTGTATTCCTAACCCTGATTTTACTAATCCTTAGAATGCTTTTCATTCTTCCATCTCAGTAGAACTAAAACCAAATTTTCTGTCCCTCAATTTTCTTTTTCAGTCCACTCAAAATAATAAACAGAATGTAACTGGCTTGAATAAAAATTTCTTCCTTGTGTAAGTCGTACAGACACTATCCCAGTACAATCACATAAAATTAAACCTGAGATAGTTCTTAGACACTGATAAGCAACTAACTACAACATTAAAATTCTCCTTTTAGGCTTGTCCTAACTAGCACTCCTCCAAACAGCTGATTGGCAAGTCCTGGCAGTTAGAAAGTTCCTGGAACTGTTTCCCAAAGGCTATTTGCATGCAATCACCCTCTTTAGAAGGCTAAAGATATATACAGGCTACCCCATGCCAGCTGACCTCAGTGAGCAGCAACATCCCTATGTACATTTAGTGCACTAGTAGGGACACAGCCTTTGACACTAGCTTCCACTCCCCATACACACAGAGGAAGGTGTAAAGTTGGTGGAAAATACCATGGAGCTATGTTTAATTCTCTTTCTCTTTGCATTCTTCAACAGGAACATACTTATTTTTGGATTTCCATTCCACTGGAGGCTTTGAAACAGGACCCTAGATATGTGTTGTAATTGTTTTGCGGCATGACGCAGACAACTTCATAAATGTTGTCTCTTAAGCAGAGATGTCATATGCATTCAAATAAAAAATAGTTAAAAGTTTATTTTTGATTAAAAATTTCAAAACTAAAGGTTATTTAAAACTACAATGAGAGTATGTAAAACCATACAACCATTACCTTTTTCATATCCCACACTGATACAGGGTTTTACTGATTCCTCTGTCTCTGTGTCCCATCCAGCTGGTTTGGAAGGCTGGCCTTTCCCAGACCGATCCAGTAACCCAAGCACATGGCGACCGATTGTCTCCTCCATTGCCACAGTTGTCTTCACAACTTCTAAAAGAATCTTCATGAGTTTTTCATTAGCCTTCTGAAAAACATGCCTGCAGGACAAAGACTAATTAGTCCTTTGATCTTCCTCTGCTTTCAAAGTTTTTTTTAATCCCTTATACACCCTTGCAACAAGGAAAGATTTGCAGTTTAAATGATTTCTTTAAGACTAAAAGCCACATCATATACATAAATATTAAAGCATAAATATTAAAAATATTTGTGTTAGAAGTCAATTCTTTTTACAAAATACGTAAAATGTCAAACTGTTTATCAATAGTTCTACTTTACCTTGGTTTTTTAACTAGTTATTCTTATAAAAAAGAGGTCTGTTTGCCTTGTATTCATTATAAACTTACTCTTTTCTCCAAGTGACAGTTAAAAAGATTGTTCCACCACACAGATCAAAAAAGTTACAGAACAGTCAAAAGGTATTATCAAATACAACAATCATAGCCATATAAGCTTATTTCACGTATATACATACAATGTGCATACACAAACATATGTATAAATTATATGTATGATTGTACACAAGTGTAATATGAAAGACACAGTAAAACAGGGTAACATTTGTCTCATTTTCTATGCCATTACATTGTTGGACTTTATAAAAAGCCCAACATTGCTTAATCTAAAGTATGTAAACTTAGAAATACGGTTATTTAGAATGAAAAAAATCACAACAGCAGTCAGGATAAAGCTTATAAATATTATCAATTTAACGAGAAGAATATGAAGAATATGACTATCAAAATTAAAAAAATAAAAATGTTTTCTTAACAGGTCTAAGCACCTTTCTTTAGAAAGAAGAGCTGAAGATGTTTCATCAGGCTTTCTTCCTCCATCTTCATGCTCAAAGATCTGCTCTCTCATGTCGTTTGGGTTTTCATTTTCATTCTGAGTAAGTTTTTGCAGAGGGAGAGAAGACAAAAAGAACAGAAATCCTGTCATGCCAAAGTCAACATATTCTTCTTGCACACAGTAGAATACGAAACTGAAAACCTGAATTAGTTGTGTTTTATGAATAGAACTTCTGCACCAAATTGCAGATCAAGAAATACTCTTCCAATGTGGAAAAATTAACTAAACCAAGTAAAAACAAAACAGGAAATCGAAGGCAGGGCCTATTAGAACTTTGCTATGCTGAATAAACAGTCCTTGGATTTTCTGTTGGTGTTGCTATAGCAATATGAAAATGTGACTTTACCTAGGCAAACAGGTACAGCAACAAGCCCCACCTTCAAGCTGTTAAACTACCTTCTGCTCACCTGAAGTGAAAAAAATAAAAAATATGCCTACCAGTACCACCTTTTGATTCTTAAACCTGTTCTGTTCAAGCAATACCAAACATCTTTTAGGAAAATACATTACATGGAAAGATTAACAGCAAAAAGAAATCCTACTGGTTTGACGTGCCACAGCTGCCAAGAAAGTCAAAGTCCATATTTACCTCTGTTTGTGTGCTGTTGTTTTGAAGCTCACAAGCCAGCTTCTCTCTTCCGGGAGCAGAATGTTGTTTTAATGATTCCAGTTCTTCTAAAAGCATTCTCTCTCTCTCTGCAACCAGGCTGTCATTCTCCATTGAGACATGCTACGAAAGAAGTGTTAGAGAGGCACACACAATTTTTTAAGCTTCTGAGTATTAGTGAGTCCTGTCACTTCTAATTTTTTACATACTTATGCACAATGAAATTTCAGTCCACCTCTTTATATGGTTACAAAGACATTGAAAGCTTTATATAATGGAATACAGCTGATAAATACTTTTGGCATCTTACATCTTCAAGATTTTAATACCATTTTTATGCACTTTATAAAACACAGAGGTCACAACAAAAACTGGAAGGAATTTCTGGTTATGACATATTTTGCACAAGAAAAATCAGATGAACATAAATTATTTTTATAACAAGCTTAGACACACCCTCTTTTACAAGGCCTAGAAGTGTTCATGGCTTAAACACAGCATACACGTTCCCATGCAGTTCTTATGGATAAATATCCTTGGCATTAAAAACTGGAATAAAGCCAGCAGCATAAGTTCTACTTAATGCTTTTAACTAGTTTCAGGAATTTGCAATCCCCGATGAAAGATGCAATTGTAAATTGACAAAGAGATAAAATGAGAAAGGTTGTATATACTGAAAGGAAAGATTATCAGGCTAGACACCTACTGAGCATTTAGGAGAATCATACACCTGACACTGCTGGAAAAGACACCTAGGATACAAGTGATTAGCTCTCTAGATTACCCATCTCACTGAGCCAAAACTCAAACAGAACAGGACCAGGTTTGCATAAGGTCTGAAGGCACATAAAGCTGTTTTAGAATTCGCTGATTACTGTTTTCACATGTGCAATTACATAGCAATGTAATGTTACATTGCTGAACGTAAATCAGAGCAAGACAAATTCTTCTTCATTCTGTTTACCTTGCTTTTTGAAGGAAGAAATCCTTGAAGGCAAGCCTATAAAGGACATTTTTGAAGACTTAATAATTGAGATAAATTATTGAGTTTCATTACCATACCTGCCATAGGCTTTGAACTGGTGTTGAGTGACCGGAAGTCAAGTTTAAAAGGCAAAGAAACAGTGGTGTTTCCCACCAAATCTCACAGATCTTTTTTCATTCCAAAAGTCTAAGAACTTCATCTCCCATGCAAACAAAAAACCCACCAGAAAAAGGGAGGAAGCCACCAATACTGTTCAAGTTCAGACTTAAAGTGTGGATGAGGAAAAAATGAAGAATTATACACTATTTATAATATTTCTAGCCATGGCTAGTGGCTTCACTGATGTAAACAGATGTTAGCCTGTATCATATGTAAGGCCATGTATCTGCAAGGTGGCATGGTTTACAATGCACCTACACTCACTCACTCACTCTTCTGGCTGCTGTGCAACACTGCAGGTTTTCTCCAGATTTACAGAATTCAAAATTGATCCATCACCGACTGAACTTTGAAAACAAGAAATATGTCCTTTACATATATAGAATCATAGAATAGTTAGGGTTGGAAAGGACCTTAAGATCATCTAGCATATATGCATATACGTGTTTGTATATATACACACACAAATAGATAATGTGCGTGTGCACACATGGGTATGTATACATGCATACAGCAAATACGTGTGCGCCTCTATTTACAGGGATACAAGTATAAATAAATGTAAATCTGCCTGCTGTCCCTTTGTTACTCAATGAGTTAACATGGGTTAAATTCCGTTTTACCTCAGCTAATTGTACTTTAAGACTCTCAAGCTCTGCTAAGAGTTGCTCTTGATTTTCTTTTTGACGTTCCATTTGCTGCATGTGTCCTTGCCTCAGTAATTCCGTTGCCTGCTGATGTTCCTGATATTGCCGTACCAGCTCCTGTCTCATGTCTTCCAAACGTTCCTCATATAACAACAGCTGACTTGATGTTTCTGTGTCTGATGCTGTCATCTCACTGTAGTGCTGAAATATTGGAATTATTTTAGCATTTTATGTCCAATGACAGTTTCTAGTAAATATTTAAATAAATTTTAGAAAATACTTTCAGAAATTAAAGTAGCCATCACGAAAGCATTATCTTGGTGCCTGCTTCCTGGGAAGTCCAGGGTTAGAATTATTCTCAATTTAAAAGACAAGTTTTTACAAGTAACTATGAACAGTGTTACTTTAACTCATGCTTTTTAGCTGGTGGGAATCTCATCAGGAAATGCGGTGGCAGACATACATGTGTGTGAGTATATGTATAACAACAGAAGATTGAGAGAGCAGTATCATTCAAAAAGGGAATATTACATTTTGTCACTGTCAAGATAATACAAAATTAGAATGTTTAACTGCTACACAAATTTGAAAGTGTAATGTTTGCTTCAAAAAAGCTGAGGATAAAAAAGTGAAGTCAAAATTTATGACTGCTTTTACCATATTTATTCAACCTTACCCCCACCCCATGTCTGTGAAATGTTATCTGTATATTTTAGATCTTACTTATATAATTTCTGTGTTCATCTGAAATCCTTTACCACAAAGGATTCAAACTCTTTAAGCACTATTTGTAATCTGTTCCTTGTATAAACACTAGAATATAGCCGAGCTTATAAAAAGTCTTTACACAGCTTATGGCTTGCAATACAGTTGTATCCATGAAATGGAATAATCTATTTTCATGTAACCAGTGTCATATTCCTTTCCTCACAGCACAATGTAATACTATGGTAGTCAGGCAGAACACAAGGAAAGAAAGGTAGATAATTTAGGTTTAAAGTTGTCACCCCTTTGAAAAGAAAATACTTAAATGAAATTTTCATCTTCATTTCTTTCTCTGCAGTATCCATTTTTCCCATTGAAATGAAGTGCAAATGCATTAGAAAGATTATTCAGATATGGTGTTACACACTGCCAATTATTTTCTTAAGAACACTTACCAGTGTTTCTTCTGCTGTAAGACCTTTGACATGAGACAGAAGTTCTTCAGAAATCACTGATTCATGTGTGGTCTGTCCTAATACACAACTAGGCTTGCTATTAGGATAAAGCTGTTCTCCAAGTGAGTTGATCTCACCAGACTCTTCACTGAGTTCCTTGCAAAGTGACTTTAATTCTTCATTCTTATTCTCTTTTCCTGTTGCTTTTCTGAAATGGCTGTCAACCTCTTCTTCACTATACCGCTTTCTGATATCAAAATGCATTCCCTGTTGATATACAGTTTGTGTTTCTGCTTCTTCCTTCTGCCTAGCAACTCCTGAAAATTCAGTTTGCTCAGCAAATTCTACACTCATTGACACAATTACCTGAATAAATAAGAAAAGACTGTATTAGTTTATGCTTCACAGAAACTCATTACTGACTATCAATAACATAAGTATTAGAAGTTCTGATCAATGGTTTTTCTTCCCCCCAGAAGAAGACAGAAAGGTAAAACAACAGAGAGACACATGGCCAAACTCATCAACAGTCCCATCTTGAAATACAGACATGCTGCATTTATAGTAGTTTAATAAACTATGATGCCATTTTCTGTTAAAATATATTATTTAGCACAGAATTATATAGTTCTTTTTTAAAAAAGATTCTATCAGGTGGCTTGTAAAAGTCCTGGCATACTGACATAAGTGCAGCTGTGCTAAGTCTCCTCTATCTAACTAAGCATCCCTTGTAAACTTTTCAGTGACATAAAATTTTGGGCTGTATCAAGACAGCACAGCCATATGCCTGATACTCAGCACAGGAATTTTCCTTGACCAGAAAGAAACTTCTACTGGCATTAAATAGATTCAACTGTAGTCACAACAGGCCGGTTGTGACTGGTAAGTATCTCCTTCTAATACAAATGACCCCCTTTTCTAGTCACGTGAGCTGTTCTTTTATAGACTTAGAACACAGCCATTTACAGCACAAGCTACAAAAAGTGTAAAAAATTAGAATAATAAATATAGAAAACACCTAATTCTTCTTTTCAAGAAAACGTGAGTTTGTTTTTTGAACTTAACTGCTCTTAGGAAAACAACAACCAATCATGTACCTTGTTTTCCCATAAAGAAGGGTTTACTTGGCAGCAGATGAGAGAAATGAAACTTCTACTCAAGAAACACAGATTACTTAAATTATTGCAATTACCCAGTGCTGGCTATAACTTTCTTAACACTTGACTGCAAACTTTTTTAAGAAGCACTCCTTTATTTTTTCCAATGTTTAATTTATGTTAATTTGATTTTTATTTACGCCATGAAATAATGAAAGCAGCAATATTTTTTCATTCTGCAAAGAATTTAAAACTATGTTGGAAGTAAAAAAGCAAGTAAATCCACAAGCATTTTAATATATTCTACCTATAAAATCTTAATTTTACTTCTCATGTTTTAGAGAAAGTCATCTGATCCAAATAAAAACTATGCATTATCATAGACTGGTTGTTAGCGTATGGTATTGCAATTGTCTGAATTGTCAGAAATGGCAAATAAAAATGACTGTATCTTACAAATGTAAACTACCAAAATAAGAATAGTACCTTTGCCATTTCTTCTTCTAATCTTTCTTGGTACTGTTTTTCTAGCAACTGAACAGCATCCAGATCATTCTGCATTTCAATTTCACTAGGAAGCTGTAATAAAAACAACAAACCAAATCAAACAACAAAAACTGTAATTTTTGTAACAAAAAAGAACTGGGTAAAAGACTTATTTCTGCTTTAAACTCAATGTCAAATTTTGAGTCTGCAGCAACTCTTCTTCCAGCTCTATTTTTACTGTCAAATGCAGAGAAAACAGGTGAGAAAGCACAGGACCACAGTATAAAACAGCACCACTATTTTTCAAAACGCAGAATTTTTGAGCCAGTTTTCAAGCAGTACTAGGGGAGAAAGGTATTTGGTCTCTTCCATTTACATTTGGTTTTCAAGATCTTTGGGATTACTTTTTCAGTATTTCTCCTGAACTGCGCAGTCTACACTTCAAAACTAAGATTTCACTTAAATCACTCTTCTTTCTTAACTAGTGTTGAAAAGAAAGTCATGATCTTTCAAAGACTCCTGAAGAAAACCCAGAAACTGAGCACTAATTATCTTCCACTTCTGTAAAAAGGAGCCCAAACCAAAAGCCTTTTTTTCAATCTTACAAATAAGATTAAAAAACCCATAAACCCCAGGGACCAGTAAAT
>JAVHNF010007347.1:0-11194 GCA_034783455.1 Micropsitta finschii | reverse complement strand
ATGACTCATTAAAAAAGCACTTCAGAATCAAAATGTATTATTTTCTTCATTGAACTGAAATTCAGACATTTGGCCAAATTTCTGTTGGTACATTCTGTTGAAGACTTTCAGCTACAACTGGCTGGTGTACTTGCCAAGACACTCCCTTGTCTCTCTTCCCTAAAATCACAACAGTTAAGCCACATGTTGGGAGATTTCCCTGAACTAATGCTTATCTCTCAGGTGCAGACAGTCACACCTGTGCTCCAAGCTGATTGGATTTGAGCCAGCTCCAGTTTGGAAGCCATATGGCTGGATTAGTTAGCATAGGGCTGCGCATGAGTGAATGTGGTCAACTGAGAGAAAGGGTGCATTAGCTTGGTTTTAGCATAACATCAAACTATTACTTGCATTCAGCTAGCTTAAATAAGGAACAGAATGGACACACAGCTGTCTGCTCTGGATTGGAAAAAACATCTCCATTGTCTTTTGCAGCTGATGTGTTGTGATACTTGAGCATTTTAATGCATGAGTCACAAGTCTCTCTACCACGGTATTGCAAGCAGCTAATGATATGCTTTGCAGCAAAAACTTGAAAATGTTAAGAAAATAAAACAGAATGTTTTAATTGCTGAACTATGCTTCCTTGTTGTTTGTTCTGTGTATTGCTATCTCCTTAAAACACTAAAGTACTGTGAAAATCCACTGTATTCAGAAGCACCGTATTTGTGGGCAAGAGCCATGATTATTCCTAGTGAAGTACAGATACAGCCTAATACTATTTTGCATGGGTAAAACGGTTTTCTTATAATTCATAATAGGGTATCTGTACAAAGAGTGCCACTTTACAAATGACTTAGAGCCATGAGATACTGCCAAATGGCAGCAAAGAGAAAAATGTTGCGTTTTCGTTAGTAAAATGCCAAGAGAAGTTTACCACTGACTGTATTCCGAGTGAACTTTTCCAGTGTTTTATAGTCATTTATTTTATGTGGGTGAAGTTTTAACTCCTAAGCCACAGAGATGTGCTGAAGATGAAATGAAATAGAACAAAGGGAAAGGGAATACACTGCAGAATGAAGTGAAATCATGCTTAGAAAAAGCAATGATGTACTCCTATAGCCAACATTTTTCTCAAACCAGACACAGATCTAAGCCTAAACTGATGTGAAAGCTGCACAGCTATGAAAGCAGCCCCAAGAGATGCTGTGACTCAGAGACACACCTGTGAATTACAATTCCTGCCCTGCTTCCTCTTGGTTGTGCAAGAACAAAAAGATATTCATAATCTGCTGCCACAATATGCCAACATAGGAGCACAATATGCTGCTTTCAATAGCTCAGCTGCTGTGGCCACCAGCCACAAGTCTGAAGCCATGGCTCCATTCCACAACTGTTGACTTGCTGCAGTCAGACATGAAGAAGTAGTAAAGTGTGCACTTACTTACATCAGTGTCCTAGTGCAGAGCAATGAATGCATGTGAAACAGAGCAGGAATTCATATTTTCTCCTATCTGTCTGTTCACAGCAAGCCTAGTTCACAGGGTAAAAAGACTCAATCTTCATGAATGCAGCGTTTCACAGGAAATCAGATGTGCAACTGTACACCCAATACACAAGCAACATTTTTTCCATTTATCTGTGAAATGACTGCAGATTTTCATCTGATACTTTTTGAGATGGGGAGGTCATGCAGATAAAGTATTTTTTAGTATTTCATAGGAGCAAGCATTTTTCAAAACAGGAAATTTGCCCAGGAAATTAAGTTTATAGTCAGGGATAAGTCAGGCTTTACAAAACTTATTAATATTTAACAATCATTATGATGTCATGGTGGGGATCTTCAGTATAGATAAGAAAATACATTTCCTAGTTAAGCTGAGAATGTTTTACGTGTTTACAATAGAAGTGTAAACCTGCATTTTTAATTAGTAACTTCCGCTTCAAACATTTTTTTAAGTTCTTAATTAAGATAAAGCAATACCATACAGACATATTGAAAATTACTGAAACCTCATAATGTGTTGCTGAAGTAAAATAATTCTGTGATTTCACAATCACGGTTACAGGACTGCAACAAAAATGCTCATTAAGAAAGCCATACTGCTGTCAGACTGGGAAGCATAGACACAGGATAGAAAAAACCCCAACCCAAATAAGGTGAAAACTTGTTTTAAAATTTGTCACGTGCATCTTTCAACTGAACACATACACAGCAAATGTACATGTAATGAAAAAAATAGATTTACAAATCTGCTGACATCAACTGACATATTTCAGTTTGGAGATCCATCATGAAAACTATATGTGTACTTTTAACCACATAGTCACATTTCCACTACTTTATCGATTGGACTTCAGAATAGATTGTTCCCATCTAACTACAGAACAAAGTTACCCCCCCTTGCCTGTGAAGTCTAGACAGATTCCTCCTCTAGACAATTCTTTCTTTTTAAGTGCCTGTACACTGCACTTGCTGACCATAAAAGGATCCTAGGCAAAACAGACTTCTAGTTTAACATGGTCAGAGATCAATAAGTTTTATGTAAGAAATTCTGAAATGAACTTTGCAAGACCTCAAGTAAGTGGTTCAGATGTTGACAGAAAGGAAATAATACATTTCTCCCCATAAAATGGCTGTTATCTTTAACATCAGAAGAACCAGTGGCCAAAAGTTGTCATATGGAGTAGTAAAATGTTTTCTGAAGATAAGCACCTCGACTTTTTTTGAAATTTAGGCAAAGACTGGTTTATCATGATGCATGCCCTATAGGTACTTGAATTACAAGTTAGTAAAGTCATCACAAAGACATTTCCATATGAATCTTGCCCTTTTTAGAGCACAGCTGGATTAACAAAGGGGCCTGTTCACACCTTTGTGGAATCTGTAGTCCCTGATCTAATCTTTCTTATATTTCCAGTGCTTAATAATGCTTTATGTTAACAGCATTTTTTATGTAATCCCTAAAATACATTACTGAGAAAAAAAAAAACTAATAAAAAAAATCATTGCCTTGATCAAAAAAAAAACCCCAAAAAAACCCAACCAAAAGAAAAAAGAAAAAAAATCAAGGCCGTTTCCTTTGGCCTTTGCTCATTGGCTTGGATAAAAACAAGGTTTTGGTTCTTCCCTGGTTCTTTCTTTTTTTTTTTTTTTTTTCCTTTGGTTTTGCAGGATGCTCTGAGATAAAGGAAGCTGTGACAGTATTTCCAGGCAGATACGCTTCCTCAGTCATCTGTGTCACAGCAAATTGATAGAGTTCAGAAAGCCACAAAAAAGTGTACAAAGGACAGATTGTTCCCCTGTTAAAAATCCACCGGAACATGACAATAAATTGTACTTAATTAAGAGATAAATATTACAAAGTGAGAGAGATGTAGTCTATATATCAGAAGAAAAAGCATGTTATTATATTATTTGATTGCAGCTTTTTAACATCTATGTTCCTATCTTATTACACATACATGCATGAGGGGCAGAGCTAATGTAAGTTTGGCATTTCCACTCCTTATGTTACTTTTGTGTTTCACATGCTGGAGTTACCAACTTTACTGATCTGGGAAAAAAAGCATGTGCCTTCCAGAACTGGAGATCTGTACTGCCAGGTATACAAGCTGCCACTGTCTTGTTTTCCAAAGACTAAGAGCAGACAAGGACATAAAAAGTTCACCAACCACCTACTGTAAGTACCACCCTCTGGTACTTATGTCCACACCTTTAATTGCTGTCTCAAATTAACAAAACCATGTTTACTGTCTGTTTAGTGAAGTAGTTGACTAGGCATAGGACCACCTTCACATCCAATTAGTAGCAGTTTTGCAAAGCCTCCACACTACCACAGTATTCTGTACTGCATAATGATTGTCTCAAGACTTTTCTTAGCATCTTATATATTAGACTGCATGTGCCTCACAATCTGGCTAACACCTGCTTTTCCTTAGAGCCCCACAATATATGAGATGTAAATTTTCATTTGTTATTATTTTTTTCAGCTACTCACATATTCACTTAAATAGTCACAAGGACATCTTTTGAAGTTACCACTTTAAATAGCTAACAAAATGCTGCTCCATGTGAGACTTCTGTGTTCTCTCATGTGTATCTGTCTGGAAAGCATTCACAGACACTTTCACACTTCCTACTGCAAGTGTTGTTGAGTAAACTGCTGGCATTTTACTAACATGAGGAATTCTCTCTCTCTCTTTCACACAGCTGCTCTCTGAGGATCTGGTAGCAATTTTGAAGATTTGGTTCATCCAGTTTTAAAAAGTTTCAAATTGCAAGTTACAACTGCTTAGTATACTTGATTTACAAACCTTTATTCTTCCCCTGCTGCTGGGTGATCATAGCCAGCTTTACACTGCACTACTGTGTTCTGTCTCATAACAGTGCTCTCCGGGTGGAATTAAATGGGATGCAGAATGGATAAAACGTTATCACCTCAAACCACACACAAACTCTTATTTTTGGTTAAATAAACACAATGTCGAATGTTGGGGAAGGTGGGAGGTGTTTGGTTTATTTGTAACTTACATCTATTCAAAAGTCCTATTTTAAAAAAGCAAATATTTCACTCACTATTGTAAGGGGTAATACAAATTTAATATGGGATCTTCATTTAAGATGAGTAGCAGCGTGGGAGATTTAGCATCGGAGAGCTATTGCTTAGCTCTTAACATTACCAATAGCACAGTAAATATCCTGGACTTGCAACTCGTAACATATTTACCGGCTTGCTATCTGATGGTTTATTCCTCCCCCTCCAACCTACCTACTCAGAATGATACACTTGATGACATTAAATCAAGATAATCACGGTGACATATCATTGCATGCTATGATTAATTTAATTTTGAAATAGTGTCACTGAGATTGCAAAGTCTCGTACAGAGCAATTGTCATTGAATCAATCAGTTGGACTTTCCTATGAACAGGTGAAAAATCTTTTTGTTCAACACTTTTTTTTTTTTTTTTTTTTTTTTTTTTACAAAAATACATTTTTGAGCAACAGTTCAAAGTATTTTGTTTCATAAATTCCACTCTCAGATGAGTCCACACTTCTCACAAAGGACTGTAATAAATACATTGCATAGAAAATACTGAAACTCTAAACTGAAGAAACTGTCATGTAATCCAAATTATCTGGCTGGCGAATTTAACAGTTATGATGTTCCCTGCTTTGTAATACTCCAACACTTTAAAAGGATAAAGATACAGGATTCTATCGTTTCAGCAGCTTCTGAGAGTAACCACTAGGGACAGAGAAGCCTAAATTCAAACCCAGTCCCTTCAACATATTTTTTCCAGAGCTAAAAGTAACAAACCCCCGAGTTTAAACGCATGCATATAAAGTGAGAAGATGACAGGTGAAAGTTCTCATGTTCACTTCAAACAGTAACTGATGGGAACTCAGACTGTAAACTTTCAAGGCAGAAGGTGCCTCGTTATTTGCAGCATCCCTCCTAAGAGGGCTGATCCTAACCAGAAGCTGGATTCAACTGTTCTTAAGGAAATATGGACTGCACAAGCTGGGTAGACAAGACAGGTTGTTCTTCTTCTGTGGCAAGTCTCACCACGCCAAAGGTCAGAGTAACGAAGGTGCAAGGATAGTTGTAGTGGCTCACTCCCTCTCAGCTGTCCATGCTGCATCACTAGCGAGCAGGGGAAAGAGCTCACAGCTCAGGAGAGCATCACGCTTCACAACAGCGGGATGTGTAGAACTAATGCAAATCGCTCTGTTGAATGATCTTTGTAGCTCCTGAATAAAGGCCCCATGCCAACGGCGACTGTAGGGACCCCCTTCAAGTATTACGACTAAGCCTGCCATAGCTGAGCAGCAGGGACTGAGTGGTACTCAGAGGAAAGAGTCTTCTGTGCCCTCCCCTCCATTCCTCGGGAGAAACGAGGGAAGCAACAAATCCATCGCGCATTTACCTGTTACATTCATCACCTTAACCTGTCTCCAGGTGATTTGCAGAGCCTGGCCTTCTGCAAGTCACCTCTGCCACATTCCCAGCTCGGACCGCTGAGAGGGCTGGGACTGGGGCACAAGAGAGGGTGCCATTTGGGACAACAACTGACCACAACACCACACTCCGTCAGCTTTTTGTCACTGTCCGTCATCAGCTTTTTGGCATGAGGTGAAGTCCCGGAGGTTTCCCAGCCAGAGAAGGGGCGCGTGTGGCCTCTGCCCCCCCGGCGGTGCCCTGCATCTGCCGGGAAGCACCAAGAACAGGCCCGGACCCACCCCCGGCTCCCCTCTTACCTTGTAGACGTTGATGGGAATGTCAATGATGATGTGGAGTAGGTCACCCAGAGCCAGGCTGGCGATGAGGATGTTGGGGCCGTTCCTCATGCACTTGTTCTTGTAGATGATCCGCAGCAGCGTGGAATTGCCGATGATGCCCAGTACGAAGACAAGGCAGGACACCACCGTGTTGATGTACTTGAAAGTCTCCTTAATCTCCGTCTGACCGGTGCACATGGGGGGGGAGGCCGAACGCGGCCGCCCGCCAGCCGAGCCCCCGCCCCTGGGCAGCGCTGCCGAGCGGGAGGCATTAGGCTCGGCGCCCCGCACCGCAGGGGTCCCTGACGTCGGGCTCTGCCCGCCCGGGCCTGGCGAGCGCACGGACCCGTCGCCCTTGGCGGCGGCGGCGCGGCAGCCGAGGAGCAGGAGCAGAAGGAGGGCAGGCAACAGCCACGGCCGGGTAGAGGGCATGGCGCTGCTGCACGGCTGATTCCCCGCAGGGAGACAGCCGCCGTCAGCGCCGACCTGCGCGGAGAGAGGGGACCAGGCGTCAGCCGCGGGGGCAGCGCGCCCAGAAAGGCGCCGACACCCGGGGACGGAGCCGGGGCCCTGGCTGCCACCGGGCGGGGACTGGCGGCGGGGCTGGCGGTGCAGCCGGCAGAGCAGCGCTGGGGCGAGAATTCCACTCCAGCAGGAGACCTGCTTGGCGCCGCCGAACTCTGCCACCCGCTCCTCTTCCTCCTCACCTCGCTGTGCGGAGCGGAACCTATCCCGCCAGCCCGCCGCCTCCGGGGCTCTGCCTGCTGAGCGAAGGAGACGCGCCCCGCCGGCTGCCTTGCCCCAGGCTCCAGCTGGCTTCTCCTTTCCGTGTCACCGGGCCGGCTGACGCCGCTCTCCGGCGATGGGCAGGCACCCCGAGACACGGAGCCGGGAAGGACAGGGCGCTTATGGCAAGACCCAGGAGCTGTCAGCTGCGCACCAACTCCCGTGGCCTAAAGTCGCGCCAGCGGGACAGGGGCCCCCCCTTTTCTAAAACATTCAACAGCATCTGGCCCATCAGTCACGGCCAGACCCCACCCGCAGCCTCCGCCCTCGCCGTCCCCCCGCCCCGCGGAGCCCAGCCCAGGCCCTCTGCCCGTCTGCCGGCCCCCGCCGCCCCACCCCGCTGTCGGGAGCCCCTTGGCTGAGGTGATCTCTGCCTCGGTACCTGTCGGTCCATCTGCGCTGCGACCTTTTGCAGCCCATCCTCCTTGTCTTGTACTAAGTTAGCTGTGACAACCTAATGGAGTAATTTTGCGGGTTTCGAAAGAGTGTTTTAAATCAGAAAGGACTGTTAGAAGGGGTTTTGGCATTGTTAGAGGACGCCTGGAAGGAGGAAGAGGGCTTTTCCCTGTTTTCCTCTTTCCCAGTAGCTGGATAAGGGGGTTCACACTCGCGTTTTCTTCCGCTCTGCAGACAACCCTCACTCACACATCCACAGTGGCACACATGCTGCTTGCGCAACTCCTACGTGTTTAACTCTTTAAAGAGCTTCACAAACCGAGGTACTTTTATATTCTTCTTATGTTAGAAACAGTATTTTGACCGTTCTGAAGCTGCAGTCATCCCGCTTGGTTATCTGGCTGCCGCTTCGGACAGGCATGGCAACGCATCTGATCTCCGCGAGCTTGTTCCAGTCCTTGCACCCTTCAGTGAAGTGTAAGAGTGTAGAGATTAGTACAGGATTTTATGGAGACCACGAATAGCCTCTGAAGGTTGGAAACAATTGCACGTCTAACTAGAGAGAGCTGAATTTAAAGCTGGTTTCCAGCATCCCTACATACATTTTGTTTGTTTGTTTTATTTGTCTTTAAAATAAAATTTAAAATTTAGCTGGAAGCTAAATCATATTCAGAACATGAATGTATAAATGCTTCAATACAGAAGTCACCTAAATTATTGTCATACTTGTAGGGGAAAACACAGAGAACCAAATGTTTATTTCATAAATTGCTGGTCTCTCATCTCTACAGCATCTCTTACTAACACCTTCTTGAGCTAATGTAACAGACAGCCTTTTCTCATCCTCATTTAGCTTCCTTTCCACATCTCCCATCTTCATTTAAAAGTCTGCTGTATCGAGCCCCTTCCCATTTTTTTTTTTTTAATTTTTTCATTTTTAATTTTAAATTCTTGGTCTTTTTCCTTAAGCTGGCACATTCATTTTTCTTCCACATTTTATATTACAGTATTTGTGAAATAAAGGCATTAAAGTCACTTCTAAACTGTGTGAGGGTAGCTGGAGGTTGACTGCAGTCCAGCTGGAATACTGATCTTTTCAGGTTCAGGCTTTTTCTGACTGTGCTTTGCAGCAAGATTCCTTTTGCAGCACTGGGGCTGATTCTTCTCTCAGTGACAGAAGTGCGAACATAGAATAAACTCTATTATATTCTGAGTCCTGGGAACTTTACCAAAGTCTTTTCAGTTTTTGCTTCTGCATTTTCTCAATTTCCAATTCAGTCATCCATAAGTGAACAATGTTTTGCTAAATGCAGTATTGACTTTTATCAGAGAATCTTTGCATTAACTTTTTAACATTAACATAGCATTAATATGCTTTTTACTTGCAAGGTTCTTGTTAAGCCTCAAAGGCTTCTGTGCTGCTCTTGACCAACAAGAAATAGATTGCAACCACACTGATTTATTTGCTAACATTTTTGTTAGCACAGCTCCATGAAATATGTTTGGTGCTGTTTGGTAGCACCACCACTGCTGGCACTTACTTCAGCTTTAAAAGTTTTAGTAATAGCAACTTAGTTTCAGAATTTTTTGGTAATAATGTATACAGAACTCAAGGCAGCTGCTGCTACCTGTAGCGCATTACTCTGTAATACTGCACAAAATAGGTCTATGTGACAAAGCACCAAAGCCATTTCTGGCTGTAACTAAGTTTGCCACTCTTTTTTTTTCTACTCTGTTTTTCCAGAGATTAGAATATCTGTGAATTTCAAAAGAGCGTATGCTGTGGTCCAAGTCTGCTTTAATAAATGAAAAAGTAAAGGCAAGTACAGTTTTGAAGAAATATATGTAAGGATGAAGATAATATCATATTAAACACTTGAGACCACAGTGGACATCTTGGCAACTTAACTGCAGCTTAAATGAAGAAGCAGCTAACAGGGTTAATCTAGATTGCAACAAGAAAAAATAATCTGTAAATATAATAGACTGATGCCCCTTAAGTGACCTCTGCTAGTTATGCTATGAAATAAATTCCCTACTGAACTGTATGGAATTCATTATATAAGATTATGCAAATGCTGCTACTCTATATTTTTTTTTTTCTAGAGAGCAGAAGCACCCCTTGTCCTATGGAAAGTTCACTTTTGTACAAAACAGAGAAAGCTGGGCCACCATCTAAAAGATCCTCCAGACTGTCTGACACTCATTTTATTATATTCTGCACTTTCAGTGCATTCCATCCCACAGGCTATTGACAATTATATGAATTACAGGCAGTCACTATTTTAATTCTAAGTCAGATGCAACATTTCCATCAATGCTTGCTAATGCTCTTATTTATTTATTTATTTATTTATTTTTTAATTGGGAAAGTAACGCAAATAGACTGAATAACTTGTAGTCACCGCCAGAATTATCTTTAACCACAGGCAGACTTTAAAGATTATTCTGTTACATGTAGTATAAATCATGGTAAGTGGTCACCATTACAGCACCAGAAAACCTTTTCATTAACAAGCTTATGAGACACACCACAGGACTATATTTTAAGTCATGTTATACTCACTGAATCCATGGGAATTTTGTCATGAGCTTGCAGGTACTTCTGCAAATTTCATTCACTTTCTGTTTATGTTGTTCAGTAATTAAGTAGCCTTGGAAATCTGCCCCATCAGACCTGCTTTTCCTTTTATTGAGTCTGGTGGAAATTTGCCTACTAACTGGGGCAAGTCTGGGATGAATAGAAAGAAGAGCTGTCTCAGTGTAAGCCACACATTAGATGCAGGAGGTCAATTAAAGTCAGAAAATAGTTTTCTGTGTTTTAGAAGTTAAAACAGAAACCTTACCAATGGCAATTTTAAAGGAGTAAATATACTTCGAAAAATCAAGAAATTATGATATTGCAGTTTTGTAACTGAACATGTTTATGTAATGACATTATCTGCCTCATTTTTCCCCCCCTTACTCTAAATTTATGCAAATGATATTAAATTCTTTTTAGTGTTATGTGTAGCTGTGCCTTGTGTCTTCTTCTACAAAGCTAAGCAACTTCTATAAATTATAGTGTTGGCTGTCAACTGCAGTTTATTTACCTTATACCTAATTCTTGAAAGAGTGGAACAACAAGTATTGTATCATTAAAGGTTACAATGAAACAATAACAGTAGATATCACAAATGAAACACGAAGCTTGTATGCAGATACCTGTTTTAATGTAGGTTACATTGTAAATGATTTCATGCTTTATCTTAAAACAGCAAGATGGGAAACAAAGAAAGGCAATCAAATTTGTACTAAGAAGAAATTTGTCTGTTTCTTATACTCCTTATAAATACGAGTTCAATGTTTTTATGCAGAATGAAGTTCAAGTCTTCACACCAGGCTGGTTGCTAACTGAAATTGTATTTTCTCATCTAATTTGAAGATTTAAAATAGTATGCCAGTTAGTAAAACTTGGTCCTCTCAACCTTCCTATTCAGCATCAGCAAAGGAAATCAGAAGGTAAATTAAAGTTCTAAAAATAATATAGCAGCATGTAATTAACTTGAGGCATAAAATACACTGAATCGCTGTCCATTAAGGGAAAAGCTACCAAAATGGGTTTGGGAATGTATCTGCAGGTTTGAAAGAGCAGCATTTCTGAATTTCACAGAAATTAGAGACACATTTTTCTATGCCACCCCAATAGAATAAGGTGACCCAGTTTATTTTCACACTTTCCATGCTTTTCTGCAAGTCTGTCCATG
>JAVHNF010007342.1:41490-52713 GCA_034783455.1 Micropsitta finschii | reverse complement strand
TGCTCTGTATCTGTTCTGATTGATTCTTTGAGTTGGATGCTGTCTGAATTGCTGTACGTGTATTGGGTCAATACTCACATATCCATCCTTAGATGAGACCTGTGTTGGTCAAGGTGACTCTGAACATCAGTTATAATTGATGCCTCAAACGGTTCCGATACCACTCAGACTTCCCTGCTGCTGTTTGCTAGGAAGTTTACCATGTCTTGCCTTTTTAGGTATTTTACAAATGACAATCTAAGTTTTCCTACCCATGCAATGTAGGTAACTTCTGTTTGAGAGGCAGCAGGAGGAGGATACAAGTCTCTTAATAAGTGAGATGGAGGGGGGAGAACAACCCTTAACCTGTAACTTTTACCAACCACTGCTGTGTCCCTTGTGAATAGAAAGAAAGAAATGGGAGAGCTTAACATCCTTTTCCTTTGCAATTAAAAGTACTTGGCATAAATGCAAGCTAAGTGGAAACTTCGGTGGCTGAATAATGCTATTGTATGCAGGAAATGAGAGGAGCTGAGATCTTGCTTGGAAAGGCACTGGATGTTTTGTGACTTCCAAGCCAAGATTTAGGGCCGTTCTATGTGGTGACATTTTGGGAACTTGAGAGCAGACTCGAACCACTGCATCTCTGTCCCCCAACTTCAGTGATCACTTAATATTACAGTCAAGCTCTCTATTCTGTGCTGAAGAATCCTACTGCTATTCCATGTAGCTGGCTCAGGAGCCTGGGAGTGGCCATTTATGACTATCAGATTTCTCTTTCCTATTTCAGCAAGAAAGCAAGCAAGAGTTGACCAAATGCTTTCTTTCTCTTCTGACATTTTAAACGATAAACCTCTCATAGCATGTTTTTTCAGCACCCGTTATGCCCTTCAGACATATCCCACTCCCAGGCAAAAGACCTTGGCGCATCTGTGAGAGATCTTGAGTCTCAAGACTGAAAGCAGTTCTGTTGGAGGTGCTGAAGTGATTTGACTTTGTGATGATGCCTTCCAAGTGGCAATCAAGGGCTAATTTCTCAGGTACCTCGATGTTCTTTTGTATGTTCATGAGGAATGTAAATATTGACTTTCTGTGAAGAAAGCTGTCAGTGATGGGTGCCTGTTCTGTTGCTATATATGACTACACCTGCAGTATAGGGACCAGTGCCTTGGAGGTGTTGTGCTGTTGTTTTCTATGAACCTCATGAAGTCACAAAGTTTCAATTTTCTTCTTCAGATCAATTGAGAAAGCTTTCTTGTATTGAAAAATGCACTACTGACTTTGTTTATTGATTGGTACTGCGGATGTTCTCGAAGTGCACTGTTGTAACTGCAAATCAAGCTGTTCTAGTAGGAAAGAAGAAATGCACTGTTAAGTTCCATTTTGGTGCAGGTAAGGCCTACTGGAGTGTTTTGTTAACGAATAAGCAACGACATGGTCACACAATTCATGGTAAGATGGAGATGTGGTCTGAAGTTGCCGATGACATTGTCTAGATCTAATGAAAAAATACATTTAAAAAGATAACTAGTGTTGCTTCGATGGGTAAGTATCTGCTAATGGTGGTATCAGATCTGCTGCATTGTGCTTTTGTTGATCCACCTTTTGGCTCCTGTGATTCTGCACTTGTGGCTATTATATCAGTCTTACTAGGCTTCCTTTATACTTTAGAGTTCTAACCATTGATTTTTTTATTGTTAAAGCAATTAGGAGAGTCAAGCTGAATATTCTTGGGTCAATCTGTGATAACTCTGATTGCTTCGCTGGCACTGAAGGAACAGTCTGAGCATGGACTTGAATTTGGCTGCCTTTGCTCTTGCCTTGTCTCCATTGGCTCTCTAATTTCATCTTGTAAAAAGCCAAATCAATGTAGATGATACACAAAGAGAAGAATTACCAAGAAAAACAACTTCTAACTTTCTTCAGACAGCGTAGCTTGGACCAGGCAGGGCTGGCAAGGTTTCCTATTTGAATTCTAGGTAAGTGTTTCTCTTTAAAGTAGGATGAAAACCAGTGAGTTGCCCAGGCAGTGCAAAACCCCATGTCTAAAAGTAGCAGGTTTAATGGTTCTATATATTCACACCTTACTGTTCTGCATCTTTATTTCTATAAACGATGTGTAACTGCTACAGTAGGGAGTTAGTTTGTATTTTACATTTTTGTAGAATTAATATTGATTTTATACTTCTACTGATACACTGGTTACTCTCACAGTATAATACCTCTTTTGCTTCTTTTCTTGTATAGTTACAAATAACAGCTCCATTCTCCAGTCAGTACCCAGATTCTTACTGTGGATCCATTTTCACTGATGTTAAGGCACTGTGTTACCTGCACAGTGAGTACCATAGGTTTGTTCTTCATCAGGCAGAAGCACCTAATCACATTTCTCTATAATGATCTAGATCACAAAGATGCATTCTGTTCTGGCTGCAGATGAATAGAGGATATCTAACTTAAATTAATGGATTCATTTATATTAAATCAGTACTGCATATCAGGTTTTTAGATCTAGCAGTATTTAATCCTGGCTCTGAAGCCTCTTTTATGAAACATGGGGGCTTGAATTTCTCCAGTTGCTCAATCTAAACGGTAGCCAAGCTTATGTCTGATTGCTATAAGGATACTTGGGGAGAAGGTTTGAATTGAAAACCTCTACTTAATTATCTCCTTTTTCCCTCCTCCCTCAAGGAAGCTGCTCAAGTGATGCAGGAACCGATGCTTACTAGCTAGAAACTTCTTTCCAGCTCAGTGCAGAGCTAGTTCCCTCCCTGCTTGTTGGTGGCACACGGTCTGACACCCCTGCCCAACTCACTGCTCTCTGGCCCCGAGCTGCAAAGATGAAAAGTATTGATTCCAGTCCATCTCATTGCAGTATTACCATGAGGTGTTCACAGACGTGCTGGGACTAGTCTTTAACTTAGAGGAACATTTATCCAGGAGGATCTAGTGTGTTATGTAGCAAGAAGCTGCAGCAGGGAGAACAAATTTATTGTTTTCATTTAACAGTCAGTAGCCTGAGACCTTACCGTGGCTTTAGCAATTCTTGATGCATTTCATATGTGGATGTTCCTATTCCAGAATAAAAGCGCCTTGTTATGAAAGAATTTTAAGTCCTCTAATTTCATTTGGGAATAAGTACATCCACACACCTGGTATTTAAATCAGAGAGAACTATTTCTTTATGAAGTTACACTGTTGTGGGTCTGATCTTGTGTCGCTAAATCCTTGTACTCATTGAACAGGACCTGATTGATTGTTTAAAATTCTTTTGGGAAGTACCTGGTTGGAAAATAAAAATTCTGCTTTCAAGGAGAAAATTGGGGGTGGAAATACAAAAATTCTGAAACCAACTGGTTTGGAAGCACAGCACTGGAAAACGTTACATGTCAGATCTGATTCTGCTGTTCTATTTGGAAACATCTGCCTTTTGACACTTCAAGAGCTTTATTTCGGTATGTTTCAAATTGAGAAACACAGCTTTGAAACACGGAATGTTTGTTTTCTGCCATGAAAATGTCTTTTATGTCTCCCAACATCACATCTTCTGATGAAAACACAACCGGCAGAAAGGGTTTGGACTGACTTTGCTCAGGTGCCGTCAAGGTAAGAAGTTGCACTCAGAAGTCACTCTTACACATCCCTCCTTGCTGGATGTGGTCTGAGTTCCCCAGCACAACCCGGGGCTGCCAGGGGTCTCAGCAACTGTCAGCTCTATGCCCCTTGTGAGGTTGGAGAAGGAGGAGCTGATGAAGGCACGTCTTCCTCTCTGTCTTTCTCTAGCTCTGAGGAGCCTCGTGTCCTCAGGCCTGTTGAGCAGGATGGTGGTGATGTGTTTCCCAGTGTGACGTGCTGCTCTGGTGCAGTGCTTTAGTTTAAAGCTTACTGCTTTTTAGCTGCATGGATCTGGTTCAATTGCCAGAGGGGTATTGCTGTCAAAGGAGGGATGTGTGCTTCCATAGTGCAGCATGTGCACTGTGAATGCATTAGCACAGGGGAGAGCTTTCCTGAAGATGTATTACTAAGCTCTTTAAGATTTAATGCTCTCTAGAAGTTCAAACCAGTGTAAGGGAAGGTTTAAGCAGCTTAATGGGTTAAAATGATCCTTGACTGTGTCCTTCAGACAGTTTAAAGACCCTGCAGCAACCCAAGCAGCCACCTGTTCCTCTCCCAGACAAACAGGTTACCCTCCTGACCTTCATTCTGCCACCCTTCAGTTTTGCCTGGCCTGGCTCCATGTGTGGAGTGATTGTTCTGAAGTTTGTCATTGTTTAAAATGCCACTTGCCAGAGTTTTAATGTGCACAGCTGCAACCTGAGCCGTCGCCGTGTGTTAATAAGACTAAAACCATTGGACTGACACCAAAAGATCTGCTTGCACTTGGCATGTCATAAATTAACATCATTCTTACCTGCCAGGGATGATTCACTGCTGGCTCCAAGCGCATTTAAACTCCAGAGGATGCCAACAAACTGGGCGGTGGTTTGACCTGCCACGTGGCCCGAGACTGCTGCTTTTCTCCCGGCCTCCGCCTTCCCTCCCTTGCAGTGTGTCGGGAAACAGAAGCTCTTTATGGTGTTATGAGAGCCTGTGTTTGTGTGCTGCCCTGGCCCTCCTGCCCTCGGCTGCCAAAGGGCTGGCCTGTTTGTGGGGAAGAGCCTCCCTGGCTTTCAAATTCCTAACGGGATTGTTACCGCTGGGTTTGGGAGTGGTCCAGGGAGGGTTAATGCTTGACTGGACTGTAGCCTGTCATTGCAGCAGCTTCTGAAGGCTTTCTTCCCACAAATCCTGCCTACCCAAGGCAGGCAGGGTTGTGACAGCCCTGTAGCATCCCAGAAACTGCATATATATTTCATGTTAGAGGAGTATCCTTGACTAACTAACAGCTCACAGCAGGTGGGCTAAGCTGGTGCCCATGCCAGGCAGCGTAGGCGGCGGAAAAGGATGCCCCACATGGAAACGGTGGAGATAGTGTTGCAGGGTTATATGCCAGAGGTTGAACATGCTCCTCAGAGCCCAGACTCATTGGCTCCAGTGTCACAGTGACTGCAGGGTGCTGGTCTGTCCCTGGGGCATTGCTGCTCTGATGTTTATTCACTTGCTTCCCTGCAGCATCCAGGGATCTGTGTGGTCAGAGGCTGCAGTGCTGCCCTGGGAGTGGGACCAGCCTTCTGGGCTGTTGCAGGTCAGACAGAGAGGAGATGATAACAAATAAGAGACAGTTAAAGATGATTTCACCCTTCCTCATTGAAGTCCATGGCTGGGTGAAAATATTGTTATCTGGTGGACTGGGGAGGTATTTATGTATCTCCTTATCAAGGCCTGGCTTTCTTATAGTGACTTGAGATTCATCTTCTCACACTTTTCCCTCAGGGCTAATGCGTTCCTCATAAAATAATGTGAAGGCATAATGTGCTCCTTCAGTTAAAACTGTTCCTTTGCTTTCCATGGTGTCTGCATTGCCTGTTTACCTTGGCTCATCCAAATCATTTGTTAAATACCAAGTTTGCATAAGCAGTCCTGTGTGAACTTTGGACCACTGAAGTCTCGCTATAGACATCAGGAGGGATAGGAACAGGCCCCGTATCTGTCTGAGATGTGCTTGAATCTGGAAATCCAAAGTGTTGTGTGGAACAGGGTGTGACCATGATTTGGTTATGGGTAATTATGGTAGGCAATGCCAACTGCAGCCTGCAGTCCTTCTCATGTTCCCCACCACAACTGCACACAGGCTGGCAATTTAACCCTCGTTACTATTTCATTATAGTCGTTACTCTATCCATTACTTTTGTAGCAGGAAAAAACCCAAACAGATACAGTTATAAACGTCTATTATGTACGTACTGTGTATAGGTAAGAAATGGGGAATCCTGGAAATGGATCATCCTATTCAGCAGGACAAACAGGAGATTAGGTAAACGCCGGCTTACCTAATGACACAATTTCGATTGCAGTGTGCTCACCTCCTGCATCAGCATCACTGAAGCACATTGAGAGCAGGAGCAGAGGTTAGTCCATGTCTGGGACAAGGGCTGCAGCTCTGCTCTGCTCAGCTTGCAGACACATGGTGGTTACTGCCTGAGCTGCATAAAGGCTTCTGCTGTCTATATTTTGTGGGTAGTGCGGGTTGTTGGGTTTTATTATTTTCTCTTTATGCAAGGCTAACATGGAACGTAGAGCTGGTTGCTGGGCAGTGGGGACTGCAGTTGGTAATAAAGGTCTGTTTTCTCACTTCCTCTATTTTTGTCTCTGGGCAGGATGAGGCACATCAGGGGAAAATCTGACTTGAAACAGAAGCTCAATTTTAAGTTGGAGTTAGACAGTCCTGCTGAGAGGTTTGCTTACACCACAGCTATCTGTCATCTCAGGGCACACTGCTGGGACTGCTCACACCATGGCAACCCCTGGGGTTTGGTGCCACTTTTCTTCTGGTCAACAGGTCTGAAGTAAGGCACAATATTACATGAAATCCTGCAGTAGTGTGCAAAGTGGAGCCTTGATGCCAGAGGCAGGATGTCTGCTTGGTTGTCCCCCAGCTCCCACAGCTGTTATGAACATACTAAAAGGGTGACATATATCCTCCTGTAATGAGGCAATGGTCTTGACTGGGCTCCTGGGTCTTCCACCTTTTGTTTCTGTTTGGGCACCTACACAAATTCTCCGTATCCTTTCAGCACAGAGATGTGTCTCTGTGTGTGAGACCCTGCTGGTGGTCTGTTATTTGCAGGGTATTTTTCTTGCAATGAGTGTTTTGCAGTCACCAAGTGAAAACTGCTCTTTGGAAGAACTCTGGGTTTGGTACAAACCTCTGAATCTCTCCAGGTGAGTCTGCAACAAGGTCACCGGATATCCTCACATCTGCTCAGATGAGGAGATGAGTGAATCCAGCTGAGCTGCATTTTATCTGTGCCCTCTAAAATGAATTGCAGAGCTGATAAATTCTTTACCCTTTGCCCCTGCCAGCTCTGCAAATTGAAGCTTCTTTCAAAGCTCAAGTGGAAAGTGCTGGACTGCCACAGCACCACTGCAAGTGTCAGCTGAGAAACAGGATGCAACAAGCCTAGACGTGTACCCCAGCCTGGCAGGGGGGATGCCAGCCCTACTGCTCCATGGACAGCATGGGGATGTGTTTTTCTTACAACTTCAGTTTGAAGCAAGAGAGAATCAGTGCTCAACACTGCTGGAGGTGGGAGGAAGGGTTTCCCCCCCTCTGAATTACTGGTCAGTAGATACTGCAGCAGGAGTCTGAAGCTGATATTACTGGATGTGGGTTTTCTTGCTGGTATGATGATCAGAATCTGGCCTAGGGTGAGGGTGTTTGTGCTTTGGCAGTGGGTGTGAAAGCAGAAACTCCAGAGGGTTGGGCGGCAACATGCTAGTTCTGTTCTCTTCCGTAGATGGCCTTCCGGAGACACGCTGGGTGAGTGGAAAATGTAATGAAATTCCCAGAGCCTCCTGGTGCACTACCAAGGTATTCTTGCCAGCTTTCCAACCCGAGATGTTGGTGCAGCTGTAGAGGCCAGCTCCACAGATAGAGCTGATTGCAGATTATCCCCCACCAGAGCCCGAGGATTACTCTGAGAGCTGTTTTCTTCACCTGTGAAACAGCGCACACTATAGCCATGGTTGCCTTTGGGGTAAAATTAGCTGAATAGAGGGCTCACAGTAGATCAAGCTCTTTCCAAACTGCCTTTCTTATTTTTTCAGAGCTCGTTTGTTTATTCTGGTTCACAAACTTAGCAGAACAAACAGCAGTAAAAATGTGATGCATCCCAAATTCTAGCTGTGAGGATGGGTTTCATGACCACTGAAGTCTGCACAAGGTCTCTTAGATCCAAACCGTCTGTGGGGTCAGAGTATGCAAACTATTCATGTTGTCTTAAAGATTTACCAGGGAGCAGTGCCTTAATGTGCCCAAGTCTGTAAGAAAACAGAGACCTGCACTACTGATGGTCCTGAGGGTCTTGTTTGGAGCTTCTATTGAATAGATTGATCATTGTCCTGCAGCATTTAGTGGTGGAGAAAAAAAGCAGGAAGGAGGTTTAACAAGTGTCTCATATGGTTTGTGTTGTCTCTGCTATGTTGAACCTTTCTGCTCACACAGCAGGGTTTTGCTTTGCCTCCGTTTCCTTTGTGCAGATGGTAGCAATAGGTTTCGTTCCCCCCCAGCCACCAAATTAACAGCCTTGGCGAGCTTTCATTTGCTGGCTAGTTTTGGGTGGTGCTGGAGGATTGCTCCACTCAGTACATTTCCAATAGTGGCTTTTTAACCCAAGCTCTATAAAAACAAACCTTTTTTTCTGGTTGTTTATTTGTTTGAGAGAAAGGACCTTGGGAAAGCAGATAGGGGTTTTGCTTTGACTGTATTTCGTCCACTGAAAGAGTTGGCTTTAGTTGCATTAGAATAGGAGATTGGCTTCTCGCACAGATCTCCCACAAGCAATGGGCTGAACTGGGAAAAGCTGGTGGGCAGAGGTACTGGAAACAATCTTCTTCTGCTATGTTAAAGCATCTGCAGGAGGGACTAATGAAAACTCTGGCCTCATATCGCCAAACTCCAGCAAAAGCTTTCCAGTCCATCCAGTTGCACTGATCAGCTGCAGAATTCAACGATATCCTGAGCCTGTGAATTTGCGATGTGATTTTTCTCTTCTTTTGCCCAGTCACAGGAATCCAATACAATATTAAAGAGCAATTGCAGAACGGCAACCCCTCACCAGTGGCAGTAGTAGTAATATTTAGCTTACAGAGAAATTAGTGGTCTCAACTGCTCCATTGTTACAGAAGCTGTTGCAAGTGGATCCTAACAGGAAACAGGTGAAGAATTAACTTTTTTGTTTCAGAAATGGAACAACTCAACCCAAAGGAAGACATAAGCAGTAGGTTTCGAAAGCCTATGAGAGGGACATAAATTGAGCCAAGTGCTCAGAGTCTTTGTGCCTTTATTGTTTATAGATACACAGTGTGTGTATATATAGTTTATGCTAAAGGAATTTAGCACACATTTAAAGTTCTTTCCTTGCCTGCCTGCATGCCTTTCTAACTGAAAAAGCTCTGCTCTTGCAATCTTTCTGTAGTACAGCTGCATGTGTGGGCACACTTAGGATGGCAGCTCTGTGCATACTTGGTGCATCTTCCCCTTTTGGGGTTTACTTCGTGGCAGAGACCTGTAATGTGCTACAGACTGCAGGACTCAGGCTTTTGGCTATCTCCTCTTATCTTGAAGATGTAGTTTGAAATACTCACTCATCAGTGAGTATTTCAACATTTAACCTTGGTTCTACTAGAAACAGAGCCTGCATATCCAACTTCACTGCGATGCCAGGAGCAACAAAAGATACAGAGCCACTGCTCAGCCTTGCATTTGTTTCTCACATGTGTTCCGGGACTGCTCTCCTCAAACCTCCTCACTGGTTGTTTTCATCTGTTGCTAGAGCCGTATGTCTCAGAAGGAAGGACCAGCTCTGCCATTTGAACAATCCTGCTCCATCTGCTGCTACTGCTCCTATTCATGTAGCTGTGTGTGGAGTGGCAACTCCGTGATGCCAGGCTTGCAGACGCTTCCATCAGGCTGTCTGTCCTTGCTTGTGTGTTCCCGATAAACCACGCTAGGTGAGGTCATCACAAACTTGCATTTTAGTGCTGGGCTTCAATGGTTCACGTTAGTTAGAAATAAGACAACTGCCATTAGCAATTAGGACTGCTGGGATAAAAATTCCTTGGGCATTCAGACCCCTATTGCTGGGAATACTGCTGTTGCTGTGAGTTAGCTCCCAGATGGGGTCTTTACAAGCCTGCACTCACCATGGGGGATAAGATCATGGACAAAAACCAGTCAGATCTGTTCCATAGTTTGTCATCTGTAGGCTAAACGTGTTCTGGGTTTAATTCTCAGCTCCAGCTAAACTTTTATTTCAGTGGAAACAGTAGTCTGCACAGCTGGCCTCATATTTCATGGGTGGTATGGAAAAAGGAGTCAGAGATGCTTCTGAAGTGTTCTGTCCTTATCAATGTGCAATACTGAGGGTAAAACCAGGCATCTCATAGAGCATCAGAGAGGCCAGAAGGTCTTCTTTGCTCCGTGTGGGATTTTATTGAGATGGATGTGGCCTGCACAGCCTGGAGCACAAGTTGTTTGTTTTAATTTAGAAATTAAAAATAAAACCATGTTTATTTGCATCAGTAGAGGGGTCTTTTTCTCACAGCTGCTTGAAAAGTGAGCTCTGGCTGCCAAGTAAAATAAGGTTTAATGTTACAACTTGCACTGGGAAGAGCAGAGCTGGTAATTGCTCTGCAAGCAGCAAGGCACTAGTAGGTACAATATATAGAAATCCATGTGAAGAACAGAACTTGGCTGTGGCTCGTGACAGGTACGAGACTGAGGTGCGGGAAGGTGTTGCAAAATGCCAGCCACCTACAATGCATTGACTGCTTTGACTGCGTAGGTGAGGAAGGTACGTCCTCAGGGAGGCTCTTGGGATAGCGCTATCTGCCAACCCGTGTCTGACACTCCTGTTATGGAAAGCTAGTTAGGAGGTGGCTAGAATCCCTGGTTTCCTTTTAGTCTTCTCTTGTCAAGCCTTGTGCTCTGGTGAGGCCTGGAAAACACACTTGTTATGTTGGGCAGTGGTTTGCTCCTAAAAAGTTGATGAGGAGAAGGCTCGTCTTCCCAGGTCTGCTTTCTCTTGCTGTGTGGACGTGTTCGGTCTCTGTGAGGTCTGTGTGGGCTCAGTGGTGGGGACTGCTCTTTGCCTGTGAGGTTCCCACAAGCCTGCAGGGAGGACAGTTGTCAGATGGGGATCTGGTTCTTTTCATCCCTGTTTGATGGCGATGAAGCGGTTTGTGGGGCAGTGATGACTGGCGTGGTCTCAGCTGTGTTTCGTCTGACTCATCTGGTACAGTGGAATAAATGACCAGGATCAAAATGTTGGTTTACTGTGGCTGAATCTGAAACCCTGAATATTGGTACAAGCAGTGTGGTGCTAGGTACTGTATTTATTTACAGACAGAGACTTCCTCTGCCTTTAGGGAATAAATGCAGGAGAAAGAAAAGGGGCTCAGAGGGGCTGGACTGTTTGACAGGTACATGCAGGGAGCACACATTCAAGTCTTCTGATGCCTACCAGAAAAACTGTCTTTTTTCTTGTCAATGACAAGGAAACAGGCTTTTTTTCAGTGATGTCCAGGGATAGGACAAGGGGCAATGGGTGTAAACTGGAACATAGGAGGTTCCATGTGAACATC
>JAVHNF010007299.1:2214-13817 GCA_034783455.1 Micropsitta finschii | reverse complement strand
TAAAAGGGTCAACCAACTTCCACTTCAGAACTACAAGGTGGAAAACCTGTCCTCCATACACACTGTCTTCTCATACATCATCTCTTGGTTGCTCATATTCATATCCTTCTGTTCAAATGGCTCCATGCCACTGCAAGGTGATGAAGGCAATGTTACCAAGATGGGTAAATCTGGTACTAAACTAGGACATTAATAAGAATCTCCCAGTCACCTTGTGGAGAAATTGCAGCAAATCTGGTTGATCCACTTCCATACTGAATTCTAGAACATGAACTGTGAACTCATAAAGCAGTTTAGGTTAGAAGGGACCTTAAAGATCATCTAGTTTCAACCCCAAGTCAAGACAATCAGAATCTGTATTTTTTACTTGTGAGACTAAACATTTAACTAATCACTAAAAACTGTTAAGAATACAAATCAGTGACTTACAGCCCAGAGTTTATTCAGATTATTACCTGGTCAAAACAAAAACGTTTGTCAATTAGTTGATAGTTGTTTGCCCAGGGGTTTATTTGTCTTAAATCCAAAAGTTATAACAATCTGTTGACCTGTATCAGGGTCTACAGAATTTTGTAGCATACGCTTTGGAATCTTAAATCTCTTGTGTGCATTCTTGCAAGGATGTCCCAACCACAGGATAAAAGGATGCTGTGTTTGTTGCTCTCATTTGAAAGAAAATGTTATGAAAAGGGACTGGAGACAATTGGTGGTGGATCCATACACTTCTGAAAGTGACGAACATTTTTGTTTAGGAACGAAAAGAGTTCAGGTTTTCCCTTCTCTACACAATATTAAGCTTTACAGCCTTTCATGATATGTGGCTGGCTCCTCTCTATTAAACCACAGTGCAATACAAACCCAAGCTTGCATTGCTTTGTTAACAGAAATCCAAACATCTTCTTTTGATGACTGCATTACATATTCTCCCAAAATAAAAATAACTTTTATTAGAAGATTTACTACAATGAAAAACTCATTTAATGTTCTATTAGTATGAATTAAGATCTGCATTAAGAAGTTTTTAATCAAGTTGAAAGAGTACTGAGCCAGTACTTATTTAAATAATTTCATTCTTTAATTTACCTTAGTACTGAAGTAGATCGAAATAAAACTCTGAATATTTAAACAATCTGTAGCAAAATACCTTCAGCAGGAAACAAAACGTTTCTTTAGTATTAAACTCCATTTATGCAGCAGAGACCCCTGCAGCAGCACTAACTCTCCAGATCTGTCACTCTCCAGTTTTAACACATCTGTATCTCATTCTGCTTTGTTTTAGGAGGAAAGCAAACTGAAATCAAATGCAATGTCCATTCTTATTATGTCTCAATTTGAGTTCTACAAGTTGTGCTCTATTTTCTATCATTCAATAAAACTAATTGAGGGAGTCTCCCACTTGTGCTTTTACTCCTTTTAAGCTTTCTCATATGCTATATATAGTAATTACACATTTCACAAGTATAACATAAGAAGTAGAGTTTGCAGCAATATAAAGTATCACTGAACTGGACATTACTTAGTAAGAGTAGTTAAGTTTAAAAAAAATAATCTTATTAGTTTCAGGAGTTATTCAAACCAATTATATTCTGGATTTAATGATTATACACTAATTCTGATAGCAAACTGCATAAGTCTTCCAGCTTACTTAATTCTTTAATGATGGAGAGAATTTTTGTTTCCCAAGAGAGCAACCTTCCATCTTAGAGCACCATCTGCTTATGATACAGACTTGTACCTGCCCTTTCATCTGGTCTGTTGATGGAAAGTTACGGTGTTTAATGTGTTAAAAAAAGCATGTTTAAATCTTTCAAATCAACAATGGTATTTGCCTTTTAGCTTTTGGAAGGGGGCTTTTAATTCACTCTAGAGGAAAGGAAGATAATTACAGCAGAACTGCAAAGTTTACACACTGCTTCCCACCTAAACCCCTTCACATTTCCACCATGCTCTCCACTGTGTATGAGATCTGCCATGTAAAATTATTTGACAATAGCTATTTCTTCTTAGAAGTTGAAAGTTACACTAAGATAGCTTGTCTTGCTGTTGTTAGAAATAACAATTGCACCTTAAAATTAACAGATCAGTTCCAATCCCAGATCTATTGTTTCAGGCCCTACAATATCAATTTTATCACTGCTTGCCTGGGGTTTTCCTTTCCTTGCAACCCCCATGGGTAAGAACAGTTTTAATCAAAGTTGGAAATCTATAGAATAGAGAGTCCTGTGCCTGTCACAGGGCATCTGTACCTGCTTTACCTAAATTATTGGAAGAAGCATATAGCAGCACTATTATTATTACAAGAAGCATGTCATTGTAAAAGTAAAGAGGACCAAACTAAAGTTCTGCCTTCAGTTTCTGGTTTCCTCTTAAATACCTCTCCAGCTAATAATTCAAGGACAAGCAGTTAGAGATGCAGAAATATAGTAATGAAACTTTGCAATTACAGATGAGGTGCTTTCTGGTCAATATTGAGAATATCAGGTTTTGTTTTTCCCACTACCCAAGTCACTACCTTCCCCCTGTGGTTTAAGGGCAGAACTGCACAGTCTGTTCAACACAACTCTTGCACTGACAGTGATGACTAGGACTGTCACATGCCTCTTCTGAAAACCTCCCTTTCAGCACACCTGAAGTTAGCTGCTTTTTGCCTTTTCACTTCAGGGGATCTATTTACAAGCAAGTCACCAGTGGCTAGCCAGCTGCTATCACTACTTAGTCTTAAAGTTTTCATTCACTTCTGAAGCTCTCTCCATTTCAAATTAGCAGCACCTGAAATCTCCCACAGAATCTGGTTTCTCACATAGCAAGTCAAGAATCTAAGAGACAAATGCTCAAGACCCATTTTCTGCCCTACAGGCCTCTATTGCTATTTCTGTGCCTCAGTTAAACATTAAAACCCGTAACTTGCATAAGGCAACTCAGATTAAAAAGTATTATATGGAAACCCAAGTATAATATATCATTAACCTTGAACCTATCATTTAAGAGGTTACACATTAAATAGCTCTTCCGAGCTACTGAAACAGGCAGAGGTTTAACAGGCTCATAGATTGTCCAATAATTCCAACTAATAACAAAAAAGCTTCAGCACCTTCTTGCAAATTTAAGTTATCCCAAAACCTTGTGCATCAAAAGAGGATTTAGCAACTTATGAGATGTATGTGGACAGGAAGTATGACAGACAGCACAGAGGGATGGAGCTAGACACGGCATTCAAGAGAAGTTTTCTAAACTCAGATGGCATCTTTCCTGCATAATTATACTACATTCTGACCAACAGCTAATGGAGGGGTGTGGAAAAACCACCTCCAAACAACACAGGCTATTTGTTATGACACCTTAAAAACTCATCCAAGCATTCCTTATTCCACCGTATTTTTTAGTTTATAGTTTACAAATTGTTACACAAATATCTGCTAGGACATCCAGTACCCTAAAGTAAGAGCAGATATCAAACCCCACAGCCAGATGCGTGCTTTGTAATTTCACGCCTCAATTATCAAAAAGGAAGCCCAGCACTTTATTCTTCACTGAATGATTCATAGCTAAGAAAAATGTTGACATTACTGTAGAATTAAAAAAAACATTAGAACAGACCTTTAGCTACAATTCTGGTTTCAGTAACTTGCACCCTCTCATAATCTGTATGTCTGTTTTTCAAGTATGCCACACATGAAGAAACATGGTCCACAGTTAAGACATAGGAAGATATTTCGGGTGCTCTTAAGAAACTATGACACAGCTATTTTCAATTCCTGAGCAACAATGTATCTTAAGCAAAACAGTTTTCCCCTTCTGTCAGTTCAATTACTAGAAACCAGGAGAGGGTTACTACCAGTTTCAAAATTGCCTAATTATCCAGTGCAATCCAATCTATGTCTGCAGAATAGTCTCTGTGGTCGCAATAGTTCCTTTCTTCATTGGGGGATGAAACTGGTTCACGTGCTCTGAATAACCTAATCACTGCTGCCAATACAGTAACAAATTAAGGGGGGAAAAAAACCTGCCCTATGAGCTAGAAAAATATTTACAGACCACACTGTCGTAGCAAGAAGCCCTCTGGAGCTATTTTAGAGAATCAGACAGAACATAAAGCAAAAATCAAGTATCTATACCTAGAGTAAAACTGCTCACAACAATAATTAGGTTAGTAAGATACCTTTACTCGACCCCATGATGAAATTTTTAAGAAAGATGGCTTGGGGGAAAATGAAGCTCCAAACACCTAATGCTGAAGCACTGGACAGATAAACAAAGAGTGTAAGAGACATTCACAACAGTGTAATCATTATCAAAAAAATAAGGCAGCAAATCAGCCAGAAATATTAGATTAAAAAAACACTACTGTCATCCTAATGCCATAAGTACTTATACATTAAAAACATTTGGTGAAATTAAAGGTTTCCTAGTCTTCATTTTTTTTATTTAATGAAGGAGATAGCAAAAACAACCCTAAAATTTGTTAGCACTAGCTATCCAAATGCAAAACAAATTTTAATATTAAATACACACACCTATTTGTTCTGCTATAAAAATGAAGAAGTATACTAGCACAGTTCCTAGTACTGTCAGAATAAACTAAGTAAACCCTAATTCAAACCAAGTATTTAAGAATTAACACACATCTATCTCAGACAATCCACTAAACACAATTCCACAAAAAGGCCCTGAAAAATGATGCTGCTAAAACGTTAATCTTTACATCAGCAATCTTACAATAAACAGGCCCTGCACACATACCGTCAGGGGTTTTTGGATACATTTCTTCCCTTAATTTCCAATATTAGCAGCAGCAGCAGCATCACTCACTCTTCTGCTCTTTTCCTCCTAAAACACATCCCCCAAGAGTCCTTTCAATGCAATTTTATCAGCGTTTCTGAGAGGTCTCTCAGCCACATCCCTACGCACGAGAGGCAGCAGGAATCTCTGCATTTGTAACAATCTATGGCTGCAAAGGAGGGTGGTTGGCAAAGCAACTGTATCATAACCAGAATGCTGAGTTCTATTATCTACTGCATCACACATACACACACACTGCATCAATGGCTTCGATTCATAGCAGCAATCACAATGATACATAAAATCTATAGAAAAAGCATGCATTACTCACTGGGGTTTATTCTTTAGCTTCTTCAGCATGTAATTCTTTACGCTTTACAACGTAGTAGGTATGAAATGAAACATTTTCCCCCTTTATTTCACAGATGCCTCTGTTTGAATACCATTAGATACCAAGGACAATAGGCAGGATCAGCTCCAACATTAAGAGCAAATATTTAATGGAAGACTGGTTACCCCCGTCTCTCCCTTTCACATCTCTGCCTCATGTATCCAGGCACGGGTGGTACTGGCTCCCTTGAGAGGCTGTAGCTAGCAGCTGAGGCACAAACTAAAACATGGCATGGATGTCAAGGAGCTGATGTCACAAAACCAAGTATTTCTCTGCAAAAGCCAGCAATTTCATTAGGGAACTCCTCCAAATAAATCGGAATTGTTCAGCTGAACATGCTTCATTATACAATGCACTGCAGCAGCAGGAATGATAAATCAGAGCAAGATCTGTCAGCGTAAATAACTGAGACTACAACAACTAAGTTCTGAACTGCCAATCAGATCCCGTGATTTGTATCAGGCTATCAGGACAGCATCGCTTCTGAGCATGGAAAGGAAATAAAAACCTAAACAATTCTAAAAGCTTTAGTATCAATCCCTAAAGAATAGCTAATCTACTAAAAAAGTTAAAATATTTTTAAATGCAAAAGACTGGCCTAGAACTCTGCCATCTTTATCAGGACACACTGTGATCTAGTACCACCCTCCAGTCCAGCACATGCTAGAAATATCCAGGAGAGGTCACATTCAGTGTCTGGGGAGATATGCAAGATAGTTAAGAAATCCTGCCACCTCACTCACTCCCACCTGCGCCTGCATGGATGGGTTAAGTGGCTGGCTGAAGGGAAAAGGTACTGTTTCTACAACAAATACCATACCTTTAGACTGGGAGCTAGGTCTGCAAAAAAGAAAAGAAAAAGGCACCAAAATTCAGGAGCAAAAGAACACGGAGACAACATGGATTCATATACTGGAGACTCATCACATACACACTATACTTGCAGACAGCATCACATCAATATGAGTTCTTCAAGCACAAAAAGAACTTTTCTTAAGGCATTCAAATAGAATTGCAGTATTAGTCACATGGATTAATTCCGTTAACAGATTATATGCATTTATTTCAAGTTTTGCTGGCTGGTACAATCTCAAAACCACATCCATTTCACAAAAGCCCAGGCCAGCTAGCAACTGTATAATTAGATTTCAACACAGATGTGGAACAGTCTGTATGTATTTCTGCACTCTGCTTCCAAAGCATTGCTGTTCTGAAGGAACTCGAAAGAAAACCCCACAATTCTGCAGAAGTTCGCCACAAAATGCATTTGGAACTCAGAAGATCACATACTATTTGAAATAATCACTCCATGAACTAATAAGAGCAAATAAGCAAAATTGCTTATCAATCGAATAGTATTGTTGAAAAATCCCATTTCAAACTGGCTGCAGTTCCATTACAAACCAGAAGTCCACACTTCGAGACTGCTAATTTAAATAGAAGCCCTTTTTGGGCAGAGCAACTAGTTAATTGCATATCTGTCTCTTGAAATTACCCAAGGCAAACTCATCAGCTCCTTTACATGTAAACATGATGCTGTAGAAAGGAACATACGGAACATTCTAATTTTTTTAAGAGGATTTCCTATGAACTTAACTATAGTGATAAAGCCTCATAAAATAAATAAATAATTTGAAACATACCAAATATTTTCTGAACAAATGACAGTATTTTAGTCCTGTCAAATAATGCTTTAAATGAACTGTATCACCAATCTCAATAACATTTCCACACAGCCAGAACACAATGCAGATGTTTGTTGTATGCCTCTAGCTAACAAGCAATACCACTGAATGCATCAGTTTATGCTAAATTAGCACCAATACAATTTAATAGGCCTGTTGTAAACCAATTTGAAAATAGTTACAACTAGGCCACGCCACCAGATTTCCACGCAGGCCCTGTGGATACAGTGACAATGTGAACTGAATTTATTCATTAAATTACGAGAAACCTGACCACAAATCATTCACCAAGCACATCCTACAAAACAGGCTTTTTAAGCCACCAAAGTATGATTCAACATGACCTGTAAAACCACACAGGGAAAAATAACCCACAGATAGAAAAACCAGGTCATCTGAGCCACACTAATCTGTATGGATCTGTAGTTCATCTTGTGGCTTTAAATAACTAACACGCCAACAAATTAACACAAACTTTTGTACTAAAACATCTACACTTTTAATGATATCATTAAATTGCAGTGAACTTTATTATGCCACATTACTTGCACAGATACCCTTCTGAGCAAGTCTTTTCTCTCCTCCGCTTAGTTTACATTTGATAGTATTTCAAATTAGTTTGCTCTGTGTTGTCACAAATAAGTCTATCTGGGACTAGCATCAGTCTAGGTTTGTACAACACAAGCATTTCCTCCTTCCCCCTTTAAACAGCTACAGGAACAGAAGCAAAGATAGAGGCAGCTAGTTCTTCCAAGTTCTTAGACTGGGAAAACAGAGCCCAGATGAGCTCACTCCCTACAGTTTTCAGCAACAAATTAGAAGAAAACAGAATCGGTTTTGGCATGTTGTGGAACAGCCCCAAATATTACAGTGATGACAGACTTAGTAACAGAATTAAGGAGTGGGGGCACCACAAAGTTAGACACTGAAATAAATTCACTGCAAGACAGCCGTTTCACAGAAAACAGCCTGAAGACTTACGATAGGAGTATTAACACTTCCATTGAGCTTTGGCATCCAAATCTGCCCTGGAAGAGCATGACAAGCGTTCTAAGGCCAGCTAATCCCTAAATTCAACACTGTAATTCTCATAAAAGTCAAAAGCACACAAGACACTGAACTACCCAAGCATCCCAAACATCAGCACCAAAATAGGATCCATATCAATCATGCACCCTTCCTCTGGAGATTTATCTACTTCTCACAGGATTATTTTAGAGATTAAAAGCCTTTTGATAAAAAAGGCTGTATCTCCCTCCTCAATACACATTTCTTTTCCCTGCAAGAAATCAAAAGAAGCACGGAAGGACCACATTCAAATGTGCATCTAAATTCCTGATGTCTCCCCTCCCAATATACCAGCCACTGGAAACCAGTATTAATCCTCAGAAACATTAAGTCAGCACTATAATGTTGAGAAAACAAACATTTTACGTTCTATTAAGAAACCACAAAAAAAGATGTAGCAGTAAATTACAAAAACCTTTGAATACATTTCTGTATATGACTGAAAAATATTAAACTAAAATTTGGTAACATTTTAGTACTCACTGTCTTCTCCTGGACAAGGCATGCCAGGTTTCTCTGGAATACTTGGGAAAACTGAAACAAACAAAAAAATATATATTTTTAAGTTAATGTATTCTCAGTAATACTTCTTCCTTGATTCTTAAATATATTTACACAAAGACAGTTTCTGGAAGCCTTTAAACAACTCTGCGTGAGAGATGACATAACCAAAATTTGGCTCCTACTGGCAAGATCTTGTGCTTGACTACAGCATTACCAAACCTGGGCAGTTTAGAACCCCAGCCTGCCTCAAAGCCTACTGAACAGTTTCAGCTTTGGCCTCCACACCCAAAAGAACACTTCCTTCTTACAACATTAAATTCCACTGCACCAGCTACATTAAGAATGTATTCAACAGGCAAAAGAGTTGTCCAATGTCATATTGAAGAAGCATTTGTAATTACCAACAAACGCATACAGGTTCTTGAACTGTGTAATACTTGCCATGAATAATCAGCCCTTCATCTCTGTTCTGACAATACAAACGGAATGCTTCTTCCAGCTCCATCTGAGATGAGATGGTACATGGATCACCTGGAAAAAAAAAAAAAAAAAAAAAGCAACACAGGCAAATTTATGACTTCGTAAGAAACACACCAGCCTCCAGGATTGCTCTTCTAGCAATCATTTGATACAAAGCTGGTATTTTGATCAAAGCCAGAATATATTAACACTGGGGTTTTTTCCCCTTCTACTTTTATGGAAACTGTGCAGCTAGAAATATCCTGTGTTGATTTGCAAGGGGCCAACAAAACAGGAAAGTGAATAGACATGCTTAAAGATCTTTAACAAACAGCACAAAAAGAAAAAAATAAAAACGGCAAAAATCACTTCCTAATTTACCCTTTGACTACAGAACCACAAAGTTACAGAGGTACACAGATTCTAGTTGAGCCACTTGCCAGACTGACAGAAAGCAATCTACAATTAAGAAGTATCAAAAAAGTAAGATACAGGTGAAAGCTATGGATGAGACACAAATATGCCAACACTTACATAGAAATATAATTACTTTTAAATCCCATATTACCAAAACCTGTATGTCAGAAGATGACCTTTTCAAGATATAAATCCTGATCAGTTTAAGTGAGGACACCTGAACTGGAAGATAATACCTCTCTCTGGTAGGCAGAAATACTGTTTTAACAGCCCATGATAGACTCTAGATCAGCAGTCTCCAAACTTATTTGGCAGCAGCACCCCATCATTAAATTTTTAGAGCACAAATCCTTACTATGCAAACTATGTGCATTATAAAAAAATACACAAATACAGAAATCTGTAAAGGAATAAATATTAAAAAAATATTTTTCAATGGCACAAAGATGTACCTCAAAATATTAAATATAAAAATATTTTTAAGAGCTATGAACCAAGTTTAATCACATAACTTTTGACAATTTAGGTTTAACATTTTGATATGAGTCAAAGGCCTAGTTCTAAGCTCAGTTTATTTCAATTTTAATGGTGTCATAGCTAAAGAAAAAAAAGATATCATAAAGATACATAGACCTGAACAGAAGAAGTGCACTGTTGGCTGTGCTTACCAGATCCTAATACTCATTATTCAGTCGCAACCACCATTTATGCAAATACTTTGCTGGCATTCAGTGAGCAAATTTTCACCTTCACTGATATCAATCAGATGCTCTTGCATTACCTATTATCTCAACACACACTTAGGGTGAGGTTCATCATTAAAATAGTGGATGTAAATACATATTTCAAATACTTCTCCTGAAAATTTTGAATTGTCTTGACTGACTTCTTGCCACACCTGATTCGATGGACATTGATTTCTACCTGTCCTGTGGCTGGCAGATTTCATGCTTCCAAGTAGGAAGGAGAAATGTCAGCTCCACCATTTTCTTGTTGTCTGCCTGTGCTCAAATTATTAGTGTTACTACCTTGCAAGGGTTATTTTGGTTAAAACTAGGTAATTAATCCACAAATCCACTTAGACACATGTAAACTGCTGTATGTCACAATACACAGAAAGTGAGCAAATAAGCAAGGGGGTCACTGTAGATCCCAGCAGCTTTGTGGAACACCCACCCTTCCTGCAGCACAACCTGCCCACCAAAAAAGATTAACTATTTCCTTTTTTTTTTTTTCTTGTTTTTTGTTTGTTTTTTTAAAGGCAAATGCTGACAGAATAAAATCAAAGTGTTGTGGCCAAGAATTTGAAGTTAGGAATTTTGAGGGGTACAGCATCAGGCTGATGAAAATCTGAAATTAAAATTCTGCATTCAGTATAGAAGTATGGAATAGTAAAATATTAAAGTTTTACATAGCCTTTACTTCTACAGAAGTGAATTCAAGTGCTCCTGTCATCATCCATGTTTTGAGGCTCGTTTCTCCAAACTCCCTGCTTTGTAAGACATACGCTGGTATTTAGAAATAAGTAACTCCACAATATGAAACTTGTTTACACAAGTTTCCTCAATGCCCTTTTTTTAGTACCACAATGAACAATAAACTCAAGAATGCTTAACTAGTATTTCAGTACGATACCTTCATCATCAATCCATTTGAGGGTAATTGGCTGTTCCTGCTGTAAATTACACATCTCATGTACTTCATCACAAAGTTCATCATAGCTCATTGATACATCCAAGTTTGTTATCAGGATGTCCCTGTACAAGATGAAAACATAAGCTTTTATCAGAAAATATCTGCATTAGCCTGCATATTCCAGTAATTCCGCCTGTGGATGCCAAGCTGCAAAATCATGCTACAGAAGTAGCATTCCTCATATGAAATGCCACACAGTACTGTCAAAGCAGGACAAAGATTTAAAAAAATAAAATGCAAAAAGGATTTTGCAAAACAAAACCTGAGAATGCAATCTAGACCTTCTCCTATTTTCTACATTTTTTCAAATGACAGACTCAAAGAAACTAACTGATTAAATAAGTGCAGGAAAAAAGAGATGTACTTGAATCATCTCCCTTATGAAGACAGACTGAGAAAGTTGAGGCTGTTCAGCCTGCAGAAGAGAAACTATGCAGAGGCCTCAGAGAAGCTTCCAGTATCTGAAGGGTGCCTACAAGAATTTTGGAGAAGGGACTCTTCATCAGGGACTTCAGTGAAGGGACAAAAGGTAAAGTTCAAACTGAAACAAGGGAAGTTCAGGTTAGATGTAAGGAAGAAGTTCTTTACTGTGAGGGTGGTGAGGT
>JAVHNF010007295.1:0-12701 GCA_034783455.1 Micropsitta finschii | reverse complement strand
TATGTCTATTTTTGTATTATTGTAATGTCTTAGAGCCGTCTTCTATGAACAGAGTTTCTACTGTATAAGGCATGAACATGATCTAATGATTAGACTGTAAATATTAATATGTTTACCTGAGTTAGAGCTTCCTTCAGGGATGATATAATTGTAATTCTCCTTCTGTAAGAGAACAGGGCCATGTCAGACTTTGAAATCCTCTCTGACATCCTTATTGTTTTCCTTTTTTTTTTTTTTTTTTTCTGTGATCCTTTTATTTGAATTAAGAATTCTCCCACAGCAAGACCAAGATTAGAGAAACCCAGCTTGGTTTTCCCAGCAGCAGGGTTTTCATTGTGGCATTCAGCCTTTCAGAACGGCTCATGACAGTGACTGTTCTTACCTTTGATAGTCAGGTATAAGATGCACTGCAGAAACTGTCCTAGCTTCAGAAATAAGTGCAATGTTTCTTCATTGCCAGAACAAAAAGGAGGAATAAGAAATATATGTGTGGGGCTTTTTTTCTTTACAGGACCAATTCGGGACAAAGATATTTTCTAATATGGAAAAGAAAAAACTTATTCAGCATTTAAAATGTATTTATATAAGATGGCTGAGTACACAGAAAGTCATAATTGATAGCCAAAGGTGTCAAATCCAAGTAATACTCAATACTGAGAAGAAGGGAGCATCAAACTGCACAGTTATGTTAATGCAACTGCACCTTCACCCATTTAGTGTTAGTTTAGGTCTTTTTCTGTCCAGAGGTGTATCAATCCATCTGCAGCTTGCCATGTGATAACTGTGGTAGTTCATTTAAGGCAATGATGACTGACATGTGCCTATCTGAGCTATTTAGTCTTATTCGTGCCTATATTGACTTAAATTAGGTCTGTTGCTTTGTTTTTTAAAAATAATAATAATCCAGGTAGGCGTAAGGTACATCTTTCAGTTACTTAGCACAACCTACACCCTGCTCCCTAACTAACCAACTCTACAAATTGGATCTACCTCAGAAATCCAGATTGTGGACATATAACTCATTATCAGAGAGATATTACTTACCAGGCAGTTTCCAGTGACACCCATACAAGTCACTTCTCAGTGTTGGGAGAAAGTACTGCTCTTCAGCATTAATAAGACTCACAGAATTTGGAAACAGGTCCTGTTTCTATTTTGCACATGGTGAGATGTAGCAGCAGTAAAATGTTAATAACTTGCTTTTTCTCCTGAATTCCTTCTAAGGCAAAATAACATCTCATACTCCACAGACAGGCAGGAAATGTAGCCTCTGGCAGGACAAAGTAATTCTCAGGATCAGTAATTTGGTTTGGGACCAACATATTTCATGTTCATTTGATTCATGTTTAATGAAATACTGACCAGTATATTAACACTGTATTTGTGACATTCACCCTCCTTTATGATCGTGATGATGAGGTTCAGGGCTTTTCATAGTGACAGACAATTTTACTACATCCAGCCTTGCCTGCCTGCACCTATGTTGAAATTTTACATGGACTGGTGCATCAAGGATCTTTGCTGGGCTTGCAGAGGCAGTCAAAACACCATGCTGGTATGACTGCATTAACCTTAGGGCTACAGCAGTTTATGGTATGCTGGGTCAGTTTTCCTACCGCTCCATATGCTGGCTATGTCCATATTAAGCCCAGTTATGGCTCCAAAGAGGCTTGCATTGAGCAAGTGAAAAATCTTTGAGACAAATACCTGATCTGCTTGCCCCATACAGTGAGTACAGGGTCCATCCACATTCTCAGTTCTTTGAAGTCCATTTTCAATGCTTCCTCCACTTCCTGTTGAGAAAGTGTTACCGGCATAGGAATATGGGCTGGGAAAATCTAGCCTTACAATCAGTCCTTGCCATTCATACAGGGGGCATAGTGCTGACAAATTGCCTTCTGAGTACAATGACACAAGCCTGAAAATCAACTTCCACTTGCTCCTGTTTCCTACTGGAGGTCACCACAGATAAAATCTGATTGATTTGTCCCTTTCTACTCTGCTTCAACTGAAAAGAAAGGTGGAGGGAAATAAAAAAAAAAAAAAAAGCCATTAGATTCCAGAATTTAGCATTTAAATATGCTGAACAGTTTTAATTCCTTACTAATTACTGAGATAGCAGACAGGAGAGAGTGGTTAGGTCTACAAGGGATCAACAACCAGCAGCTGTGGGGGCCAGTAACCTCTTAGTCCGCATCCGAAATAACGAAAAGATATGTGAAGCTCTTACTCAGCTTTTTTCAAGGACCTTAGTGCACCCATGTGATGAAACACATGCTCTTAATCTTCAATATCATACTCAGTCCCTCCATTTGCTGTCAGGTTTAAGGAAAGAAAATGATATCCTTCTGCACCATTGTGGCACAGGAGTTAAACTAATAAAATTCAGATGAATATCTGTCCTACTCTTCCATAAAGTGAAAATGTATTAGGAATCTATTTTGGTAGGCTTTTCTTATCCATTTTTCTTTTATTTTATTATTTTCTTGTGTAAAGATTGATATTTGCTCACCTGCTCATTGTATTTTTTATTCCTGGCTGCTTCAGAGGCAGCAGAGCTGTTGTTGCTTTTTCCCTTGCTTTTCATGCAAAGATCTTTATTTGGCGCTTTTTTTTGGCCTTTTTTTTTTTTTTTTTAATTATTTCATTTAATGTCAATCTGCTTTGATTAGGACCTTTATCTTTCCCCTTGATTGCGTATTCTGTCACTTGCTCTTTTTTGGTTTGTGGTATCAGGTATATGCTTTGATAACACCTCCTTATGGCTCTGTACCCTGGTGCTATTTTAATTAGCTTGACTTTTCTAACAAAGATCATAACTTACCCCAGAAGTTGGGTCCTCTAAGTGAAAGCTTTATTCATTTTATCAGGTGTAGGCAGCAGACGTCTTACCTCTGCAGAAGGTTCAGTTCTGATCATGGGTCTGTAAGCAGGCTTGCAGGGTAAACCATGCACCAAGAACAGTGCTGAAGAAAGCTGGCCAGTAAGGAGCATTAGGCATTTCAGGAGGGTCTGAAGGAGCACTAAGTTCAGGGTACTGCTGTTGGGTTTATTAGGTGAAGAGGTATGAAAGTAACTGCCCAAAGAGTTTTCTAAGATAATATCAGGATATCCGGAGCTTGTAGTGAGGGGGTGTCAGTCTCTTCTCCCAGGTGAGATGTACAGGAGTGCTCTCCCAAGAGTACAAGAGATGTCCTCAAGTTCAACCAGGAAAGGTTTAGATTGGATATTAAGTAAAGTTTCTTCCCTAGAAGGGTTTTCAAGCATTGAACAGGCTGCCTAGGTAAGTGGTTGAGTTGCCATCCGTTTTTACATGACATGTAAATGTGGTGATTAGGAGTATGGTTTAGCGATGGACTTATTAGTGTTAACAGTTGGACTCAATAATCTAAAAGTCTTTTCCAACATAAATGATTATAGGATTCTTGGATTCTTTTCTTCAGAGAGAAGTCTAATTTTTCTATGGACAAGTTCAACAAAAGAAATAAGAAAATAAACCTTTTACAAGGCCACTTGAAACTTGTGAAGAAGCCTTTCTATCTGTATATTATATTTCTGGTTATGCTGTAGGGCTCTCTAGTTTATAAACACCTCTTTCACCCTGACATTTTTTTTAAATACAGTCATTATCAAGGTATGTAAGGTAAACTTTAGCCAGAAGATTCAAATATACATAAGCTAGATGTTCCAGTGAAGTGAAGTGAAGTGAAGGACTATATCTGCACATAAGAAATTAGTTTCTTACCTGAAGAATCATACCCACCATAATGCATAGAATTGAGTGGTTTCTGGAGGCCATGTCCAAGATCCATCTTGAAGCAGGACCACTGCCAATTCTAGATCACATCAGCCATGGCTTTCTCTAGCCAAATCTTGAAAGCTTCCAAAGATAGAAATTCCATGACCAATCTGGGCATACTGTTCCTGTGCTGCTCTACCTGTCTGGAGAAATTTTTCCTGATGTTCAATCTGCAGGGACTTCAGTCTATAGCAGGTCTTCTGACTATTGAGAGTTTCAGTCTGTTGGTGTTGTAACTAAGCTGCAATAACCCCTGTGCTGCTATTAATGTTCCTGCCCCACTTTGTCTTCTTTGCCACCATGGATAAACTTACCTTAGGCTTGCTATCTATTTCCAGTAGGGTTTTTTTTTAACCCAGCTGACTTTAGATATGATTAATGATTAATACACCTTTTTACTGTGTTCAGTAGAATTGATATTTCAGTTAAAACTGCAGTGCTTAGACAGTATGCACAACTTTGATGCATTCAGAGAAGTCCGAATAGCCATACCTGATACAAATGACTGCACCCAGTAGCTCTGGGTTTAAGATCAGATTTATTACCTAACAACTGGGCGAATGCATTTTTTTAGAGACTATAGGTAGAAGTGGGCAGCACAGGCAGAAACTACCATAAGGAAATAGTTGGCCTGTACTCTGAACTGAAACTCAAGGGCATCAGGCAATGACATCAGGCATAGAACTCTTAGTAGTTAAACAAGATGATTAAAAAAATAGTCTTGAACAAAGCATCAAGAAACTCAGAAAAATGCAATGGGTGATCAGTTGTTCAAAGCCTTGAAATGGAGAGCATAAAAAGGCTGACAGAAATGCAAGAAAAGCTTGGAAAGCTATGAAGAAAGAAAAACTTTATATTTGAAAGATATTCTGAGGCACAGGGTGAATGGAAAGGCTGAAATGGAAGGTGAAGAGGCCAGAAAAGGCAAACACAGTGAGAAAAGAGACTTAAACACTAAAAGATGAACAAAGACTTTATCTGGACACATAAAGTCAAAATTGTAATGCTAGTGCAGAGAAAGAGACACAAGGTTAAATAAAGTCTTGGATCTATGAAATGAAGGAGAATGAAGAAATAATGCTGCTAACATACATAAATTACATGAACTTGTTGCATCAAATTTCTCTGTGAAATCAATGGATTTGTGAAGGTCTAAACCCAGCTCACTTATGCTTATCTTATGCTTACCATGTATTATAAATAATAAATGATAATAAATGATAATTATAGTATTGATCTACCTTTTACATTTAACTGTTTTATTTATATTATACATTTCATTGTATGCCTCTGGAGAGTCCTATATCTTATTCTGAAGACTGCTCTGAAATATGGATATAGATATTTTTTGGTCTAAAGTTGATGCAGGAAAGTACCACTTCGGCATGAGTGGCATAAGGAATATGATATCACTTTGGTGCATAACACTGGTTAGAAGGTTCAGTAACCATAAGACTGAAGTTTGGCTTTGCTTGTGGGGTCTTGCTTTTAGTAAGATGCATTGTGTTTGGATTTCTAGGCCAGACAACCAAAATAATTATATATGTTCAGTGAAAACTTGTGCCATCATGCTGCAAACTAATGTAATACCAAAACCACTCAAAATCATTTTCATACCATTTTGCACTTAGTTTGAGATGGAGTGAATTATTACAGTGGAGTCAAGACAATGATAAATCAATCTGGCTTTTTCAGCAAATATGAAGAGCATACATATTTATTCAATACATTTTCTCAGTGAGTTAGAAGGTTCGTAGGATATTTTATAGGTACAGAACATGTCTCAAGATTATAGGACACTTCCTTGGGGGGTGGTACTGTAGCAGTGTCTGAATTGATGTGTGCCTTATATCAGAGAAAGTTTTGTGTATGGTATCAGAGAAAAAAAAAGAAAAAATAAATAAGAGAGAAGACAAAAAAAAAGGTGGTTCAGAGTGTTTTGAATCTCTGCTTATGGTTTTTCAAGTCCAGAATTTAGTGCACAGGTTTTCTCAGCTGGGGTTATGATTCCAGTTTTCTCTCAGAAAATGTCTTGACCTCTATCTGCTTAACTGAAATGCTGACAGAAAAACAGATGGCTTCTTATGTGTGATTCTCAGCATACAAATGAAGTTGTTAGAAGTATAAACATCAAAGAATAATAATAAAAAGATATATATTTTGGTATGATGTTTGATGTTTTGACTCCTTGCCTGGTGATGAGATATTCTTTGCAGTTGCCTCTGGTGCCCTTCTGCAGTCCACATGCATGGGAACTTTGATGGATATGATACACAGTATGTTTTGAATCCAAATCTATTGCATTTGTGCAAATGCCTTTCCATTGTTATTCAGAAAACAAAGCAGGTAAGCATACAGATAGATGTATAAAGCTAATACTTTAGGACCTCAGACTAGAGGCCAGCCCTGAGATAATCAAAGCATCAGTCATAAGCTAATATTAAACACTTTCAGATTCTTCCAAATTACAATGGACTGTTACCTAAATCATCTTATTTCTTGACCTTTACAAACAATTTTAGCTATTAAGTTGTATGAGCTCAGAAATTCTGCTTCTGGTTTTACTGAGACATTTTTGTTACCCTTGGTATGGCAGTAGTACTTAAATTAGTTCTGAGAAGTACTCTGACAAGAATTACTCTGTTCCTGTATTTCCCTATACATATATATATATATAAATTATTAGTACAAAGGGGAAAATAGTCTTACGGTCCCTGTTCCAGAGCTAGGGAACTTGATATACGTTGGAGTGATCCTTAGTGTCACAGTGAAAGTCTTGCGCAAATCCAGTACCGAATACACATCTGACTCCTAGTCTAGTAATTTAATTACCAAGTTTAATAAGTGATATAATGTAAAAGGGTAAACTGGATGGTTCATTAAAGGATCCCTCTCAGTTCAAATTATGCTATTAGAGTCAATATTTTTGACATGGGAAGCCATATCCCAACCCTCTTGTCTTCCATTTGAAAAAATAACACCATCATTTGTCATGGCATTCTGCATCTCAAATGATCAGCTGTGACTTCTGATCCCTTTGAGCAGAATAGCTGGGGGCTGAAGTGCAGGAGGAAACAAGTATGACTGTTTTAGGAGAGCAGTGTTGTTTTCTACTGTGTTAAAGCTTACATATTATAAGGATTAAAGGTCCATTAAAAATATGGTTAGTATGCCTTGGAAGGTTGGTCTTTTTAGTTCTTTGCTGCTTTACAGATATATCACATGAAAGTAATTATCCAGCCACTTGCTTTCTGGACTAAGGTTCTGTTCTTAGACATGGCTATGAGTTTTAATTGCTGTTGAGGGGAATGATTCAGTTAGGTTAAGTTAGTCCCAGTAAACAGCATCTACTGAAACAACATGGGAAAAATGTTTCATTGCACCAGGGAAGTATGGGAACAGAGCATGAATTGAAAGGAAATTGTCCCACAGTGGTATGTTGCCTTCAGAAAAGAAACAAACATGTTGAACTGTTGCTACTACATGGGTTTCTGAAGTGAATGCAAAATCATTTTTGCTGTCTTCCAGCAGTGACTAGAGGCTTCATCTGAGATGGGGATCCTCATTTTCAAGCAAAGAAACACGTAGTGAGATGCTCTGCACCAGAAAAATGGTGATAGGATAAACAAGAATTTAAAGAAGCGAGATAGTACAATATCAAAGAAGAGGTTTGTAGGAACAACACTAGAATGTCCTTTTGATTAAAAGTAAAGCTGTCGCACTTCAAATGCTTCAGGTTATGCGAATATTCTCATTACCTGTTTTCAAATACATTTTGCTTTGGGATATTTTCCCTGCTTTCTTTCTTTCTATGTGTGTACTTGTATCCAATTACAGGTTCAAATATTCTTCACAGTATAGCAGGTTAGTATATTTTATCTGTTCCACACATGGGAAAATGTGTCACAAAGAAAAAGGAATGAGCAGATAAATCAATTCCTTATAGGTTGGTTATAATAATTATGTCAAGTCTTTATGACAGGTTTTCATATGAAATTTTTTAGACTGTTACAGTATAAGTTGCCTTATAAGAAACTTAACATAAGTCCATGACTATTTGTTAGCGTATAACTATGCTTTATATGTCCTCACACTGTAGACTAAAACTCACATGATCTAGGCATGTAGATCCTACCTAATCTTTAGTATCTAATCTCCACTATTTGATAGTCAAATGAAAACATCATGTTCTTAAACTCCTGCTCAGTGATTTACTCATTATGAAAATCCATAGTGCCCCAGGCTAATTCTTTCACTCCCTGACTATTATAAGTGCTGTATCTGCTCAGCAGACTAGTTCCTTGCTTTCTCAATGTATTCAGCTGTATAGCACGATTTCCCCAGGGAAATAAAAGGTGCATTTGTCTGAAAACATGGCTTAGACTAGCTCTGCAAGTCCTGAAATCTAGGGAAATTGCTCCCTACTCCAGCACTGGTAAGCCGAGTACCTTTTCTTGTTATGTAGATTACTCTTGGGGTTCATATGTCAAATTTCTAAGTAAATATTTGTTTTTCAGCTCAAAAGGTCTCCAGGGTACTAGCTTAAACTCAACAATCTTTTTTTTTTTTTTTGCAAAACTCAACAGTTTTCATGAAGCTGTCATCACTGGTAAAAATCTGTGTATTAGATTCCCCACATGCAGGTTGAACAATAATTCCACTGTATTCAGGAAAAAGAAACACATTTCTGCTGATTTAGAGAAGAGTAAAATCTTATTCCTAATAATTTAAAAGGAATGTAAGACTGAGAAGCACCTTCTGGATTGCCAGATTTTAGCTGCTGATATTGTAGTCACCAATGTCATATAATCTCTCATGAATGAAATTACTAAACTCAGTTTCAGTTGCCTGCTCAGTTTCAGTTGTCTGCTTTCCTCCACAACATCCACAAGAAGGTTGTCCAGAACCTTATTTTATCAATTACTAAAAGCTGTTTCTAAATCTGGTTTGCACTGGGCCCACTAAAAGGCAGACATGACTTCTCAAAAAATTCTGTCTAATTTGTTTAAAACTACAGAATGTTGAACTAACGTTTTGGCTCTGATGTATTTCTTTTTAAAAGAATTTCACTTACTGACTCAGTTATACCTGTGTGTGTTCTGTCTTGACATACTTTAATGCCAGAATATCAATGTGGCTGAAAGTCATGTTACTCAAAGTCTTTACCTTATCTTCATTTCAAACACAACTTTTAAGAAGACTGTCAATGTTAATCCACTGAAGAAAGTGTATTGAAAACAAATAATATGATAAATAACATGCTTCTCTGAGAGCAGATTGCCATCTGGTTGTTTAGTTTTACATGAAAATGAGGTTTACTAAACTTGCAAGCAAGGTTTTCCAGTCTAGATGCCAAATCAGCTCATTTCTCCTTTTCAGTGAGAGGACAGTGATACTGATACTGATGATAATATAGTGATTAGCATGTCAAGAAAATCTTTCTGAATACCTGTTGAAAGATGAATGAATTATTTGCTAGACTTTTAAAACAGAAATGATTTAGCTTTGTGAGCTTAAAATGATGTTGGACAATATAATTCATGGAGGTTATTCTCATGAAATGGGACAAATTATAACAAGCTGTGTGTGAGCCTGGTGTCTGTAATTTTCAGCAGTTGTGTGAACTTCTGTTCTGGGAAAAAAAATGCCGTGGATGCCACACAGTTCTGCAGGAACTCTGCTATAAAACCAATCATATGTATGCAGTAAAAAAATCAAGGTTGAATAAGGTTTTGCCCATATTTATTTTGAATCTCTCTTTCCTGGTACACTGTGGGATAATGAGCACATGATAGGTATACTACAAATAGTGATTATAGGTGGTTTAGGCATTCAGAGATAGTCAACTAATCCCCTCACATCCTCAGAGTAAGCTTATATCTGTTTACTTCTACAAAGATCATCGCTGCAGTTGTAGTTTTTAAGGATTAAAACAAGCCTGACAGGTTAAGCTTTATTTTTTGTCAAGAGTGAGTACATGAGCATGGACTATGTGGAAAATGAAAAGAGAGATGTTTTTCTTTGCAGAGTGAGTTCAGAAGGCTACTTCCCTTTTCCAGAGCATCCACTTTGAATGTCCTGCAAACAGATACCCACAAGCAGCCTGAAGAAAAGAGACAGGAGTGCATATTAGAGATTAAATATGGTAAACAAAATGAGAAGGAAGTTAAGGGAAAGAAAAACATTAAAATGCTCTAAGCATGTATATGAAACCTACATTGGTAATTGCCTCATAGTGCCTGCCAACAGCCAGAAACCATATCAAAAGATCATGCTTTCAGATGGAAGAAGGAGAGAAGGCTTGGATCTCTGTAGCAAACCCCAGACCCAAGTATTATTTCTAGTTTACATCCCACATATGTTAGATGTAATTTCCTGGAGGATAACTGCTTAGGCCTTCATTAAGTGTGACTGGCTTTAGTGGATGCTGAGCAGGCAGTGGCAATGCCTGCTTGCTTTGGATGTAGGAACAAAACTGTTTTCTGCATATTTCAGGGCAAAGACCTATGTGCTTATAGCAGGGACTAAGATATAGAGATATATCTCTTCTTCTAGAGTTACTCTACTAATATCAGCGAACATGTGGTGTCCCTAGCTAAACATTATGTTCTAATCACTGGGTCAGAAAGTGTTTAATTAGGGCTACCATCCATCCCGGGCACATTCAGGAAGACTGAGGTTTGGTAGACACTGGAGTTCTGCTTTCCAAGACATGACTGCTCTGCATCTTTTCTCCAAGTTGCAGTGCAGGTCTGCATTGCAAAACCTAAAACATTTCTAGCAGCTGTCTCCTAGAGAGAGGTTGGCCAGTTCATTCAGTGTATATTTCAACATATCCAGGTAGAAGGGGAAGGGCTGAGTATGTGTAGCCAGCAGGAGTAAAACCTTTGTGGGGACTGTGCTGCTTTGCCCACAGAAACCTCATGCCACTGAGACTCTAGATGCACAATTTTAGCCCTGACACAAAGCAGCAATCAGTTGGTTGAAAGATACCAAAGCTCTGTAGAGCTGTCTGCTTTGATGAGCACCCTAGTGCACACTGGGATACTGGTCTCCCTAAATATCCAGACTGGCACCTGTTTGGAACGTGATGTGGTTTCTGTCATGTTCAAGCTCCCTCTTGTTAGAGATTAGGGCATGCAGCTGTAGGGGAGATGACTTGGTGCACCTGCAAGTTTTATTCTGACATGGAGCTGGGCATACATCCAGGGAACTGGAAAATGTTTCTGAGTGTGGTAATAGAGAAATTCTACCTAGCAACTGCTGTCAATAGGAAGAAAAGACCCACAAGGAAACCAGGAATATGTCCTATGTGATGTGGTGAAGGTCAAATAAAGTGCCTTTTCTTCTCCACAGCAATGATGTAGTGATGCTCTGTTCTCTGCCACGACATGCAGTCTAAGCTTAACATGGCAAAAGAAATCCAGGCATGGCAAAAGGAAACTGAGGGGGCTTGGCAGTCAGGTTCTGGTTGAACTATGCATTTTTAACAATCAATCAATCTCTTTACAGAGAGCAGTTGTTCTGAGTGAGGGAATCAGGTGCACAACAAACAAATAAATCCAGATGCCAGCAAACGTGAGAAGAAATGAGATGCCAGTGCCACACACACACACACAGAATAATAGTGGGAGGGAATTTGACAGCACAGGTCTAGGAAAAGGGCTTTTCAGTTGAATAGAGCAATTGGGAGGACTGTGGGTTAGTAAATCAGGGGTTTCCTCCTTTCATGCTGTAGAAATTTAGGAAAAAGCATGGGATTTTCTCGTGTTAATATTTGTCCCACATAGTCTTTCACCCAAGGATTTTGACCCATACAGAAATCATACACTGACCTCAATATGGCAACTGAGACAGTTAAAAGTTGAACTGTAAATGTTCTTTGCAACAGATGGTGGATTTCAATGGTAGAAAGATAAAAAGTAAAACTTGCAGATGATAGTGTGGGCAGAGTGAGTGAATGAAATATATTATTTTTCATATTAATTCTAAACTAAGCTAAGCTAAAATATGTGGTATTGCACTGTACAGAGAAAGGCTGTAGGTCAGGGTCTCAGCTGTTGCAAATTGGCTTATATCTACTAGGTTTAGGTCTTAAAGTCTACATGTTGTGTGGATTTGCACTAGCTGAAAATCTGATCCAACATTTTCTGTCACCACATATCATTTCCCTGGGAGCATAGCATTGAAATCTAACTCTTGGGTTACTGGCCTACTCATTTGGACTAATTCCCTGGAAGGTGACCACAGCAAACATGGAGCATTGTTGACAAAAATAATTTTTTTGATGCCATTGCTTCACAGATGCCAGTATGATTCAAAATAAACTCCAGCTGCATCAAGCCCTTCTGCTGATTTCCCTAATGAACTGAACCTCCAAAATGTTCCTACTGACCTTGTGTTGAATATGCTTTCGGAAAGGAAAACAGTACCATTTAGAAGTGAAGCTCATTTTGCTAACTATGTGAACAGTCTGTCACTTACTGGCACAGCTCAGACAGCTGTGACAGTGAGGGCCAGGTCACACAAAGCTCCTTGCAAACAGAAAGAGGGAGAGAACCTGTGGGAATTAGGAAAATAAAACACCTGAAATGCCGAAAGTGAATGATACGTCTGTTCCTGGAAGTCATGGTTGAATAGTCCATCCAGGCTTTGGCATTTTGGATTTCAACTCTCTAATCCTACTCCCTTTATGAACTCAAATACTTTAGGGAAGTTTTTGAATGAGGGTATCTTTACTGTGAACACTGAATGATAAAATGAACCCAATTCAGTGACAACTTCTTGAAGTATTACAGAAAACATTCCAATGGTTGGGTTTTATTATTTGAAATAGAAGGAAACCAGTAAATAAACCTACAAGCATTTTTCTGTTCCCTGGGTACATCATCATATCAGTAAG
>JAVHNF010007279.1:0-12672 GCA_034783455.1 Micropsitta finschii | reverse complement strand
GTTTGTTTGTTGTAAACTGCTTGGTACAACATGTTGCCTAAGTCTCATTTGCATTTTCATCCCTATGAGGGTTTGGTAGAATGAAAAGTATGTTGGAAAAAATTTCTTTATATAAAAAGTATTACTGTGATTTACACTGATAAAAATGCCTGGGCTAAGGTTTATTAGGAAAAAAAAACACTTTGATGAGATTTGTACTGATGAGCTGAATTCATTTCCTGCATGATCAAAATGCAGCATACACTCAGGTACAACTACAGACTGCAATTTCAATGCAGCACACATCTTGATGAAAGAGTATCTTTCTTTTAAAAGAAAATAAAGTCTGGTACTATAAGGAGGCTATCACAAGCAGGGTAAAAGAGAGTGAACAATACAGGGGAGCAACCCATGATGGGAGAGTGACAACCAGACCAGGGAAGAATTCACACTATGCAGAGGCTCAGTCAGGCCAACAATCCTGAAAGGAGACAGAGATGAATGCAGCTATTTCATCAAGCAATAACACATTATTTTTAATAACAGTTGATGCCTACCAGTTTCTTTTCCCATATAACTGGCATTGTAAATTCTTATGGATATACTGGGTTTCAGGCACTGGGTGTTCATGTTCATCTACAGTCTCGGTCAGCTTCTTGCAAATCAAGGAGCAACCAGCTGTTAAGACATTCTTTCATAAAACAAGCTATTAGTACAGCATTTCTTGGCACCCTCTTCTCCTTCAGCTGTATAGAAAAGGTAGTTTGGGGACTCGAAATTCTGCCAAACCTTCTGAAAGCTGGCTTAAGGTACCACTATCCTTTGTGTACATCTTCTTTGCCTTTGATTTTGGCAAGGTCTGAGATCTGGGCAGTCACTGCCATAAGTGATAAACTAAATGTACACTTCCTGTGTACTTGGATGCCAAGATAGAAGAAAACCCAGACACTCAACACTGATCTGGCTGAAAGCAAGCAAAAGAATAGCACAGCACTTAAGTGGAAAATGCTGGTGGGCATAATAAATTGATTGGTAGAGCAACTGAACAGAGAGGCAAATCTAGATGCAAACTAGCACCTAAATTTGGAAATGGCATTCAGTCGCTATAACTGAGGCAGCATTGACCACGCAAGAGGACAGATGAGCCATCAAGGCGCAGCACTCGAAGTATAGGAATATAGCTAGAGCACCAGCAACAAAGGGGAGGCTTGACAGAACAAAGTGTTCCAGCAGAACTCCTGTGCTAAACTATTTCTTTTCTCAACAAGAATAAACACTGCAGAGAAGTGACCCAACTACACTGAAATGTGGAACTGCATCAGGTGAACACATATTTTTATCCTGTTGCAAACAGTTCTGCAAACAACTTTACACAATCTAAATATTTTTACAGGCTATTTGCCATAATTTCTCTTCAAAGCCTTTTTGGTTTAGATAAGTTATGTACACTCCTAGAGCATTTATTACTGTTCGTTATGGTTTTGCATAAGTGCATAATGTTTTTAGCATTTATTGCTATTCTTTCCCAAATTACAATAAAGCACACACTCCCAAATGCAGTCCAACTTTAGCAGAAGTGAATCCAACGAAAGCTAATAAACATTCACCTTTTCTCACATAATCCATTCTGTCATAACTTGATTTATCAGCATGAAGCCCACCTGTTAAAAACTACTTCAAGTACGACCACAACAATTTCAAGATAACACTCTCTAAACGCTTTAAATCCTACAGATTTTAAGGGAATGGTTTTGGTTTATACATTTCTGTAATAGAAGGAGAAATTATTCTGAGCATAACCAAAACAAATCTCAGCAAGGGTAAAACCCTGATTAAATTGACAATTTTCCAACCCTTCTACATTGTGAACATCATTATACAAGTAAAAATAACCTAGCAGTTGTAAGAGAGAGCTTCAATTAGCCTTATACAAGAACAAACAGCTTCAAATATCATGTTCTTCTAAAAGATGCACAGGATAAATTTTTAATAATATAATGTTGATGGTTCAATAGGTTTTTTAGGGTTTTTTTGAATATTAGTGCTGCAAATAAAATACACAAAAGGTAAAACATACAATGTACATTATTAAAAAAAATAAATCTGTGAATAAAGCTTGCATTGCTTCTGAACGCCATAATTTGTTCAATGTATACACAACTGCATTCAATTTAAAATTCACTGTACTGCAAATGTTACTGCTGAACATTTAAACTAAAGTGCAAGCTCTATCAGTAAGCCCTTTGTTAAATACAATGCATGAAAAGGAATCATTAATTATCCAGGATGACTTATGAGCCTATGTTTATTTGCTAAGTTTTATTAAATAAATGCTACATTTCACAGAAACATTCTCCTCCTTAATTTGATCTTCTACTTAAGTAGTGACCAGTATCAATTTATTCTTTTAACTGTTGGAGAAAAATGTCATGCAAATAACACCCCTGGAAACTGTTCGCTCCACACAAATTCTAAGATGTGTACCTGTACTCCCTTTAGAAGCACACAGCCAGGCAGTACCCCAGCTGCAGTGCTCCTAGCACTCCCACAGCAAGCTCCTCTACTTCTTCATCCAACTGAAGTCTTGTGTACCCCAGTAACCCCAGCAGCAATTCTACTTGTTGAAAAGCTAGTATCTAATATTTTGGCTCTTTGTCACTGTTGCTATTTCCTTTCCAACACACTACAAAATATGCTTAAAAGAAATTCCAAAGCAAATGACAGGCACGGCAACACTCCTCCTGGCATTCATCTCTTTGTATTAACTGCAGGCATGTTACCAATATACCAGAACTAAACCTACAAAATCAACCTTACATTGATTTTCCAAATTGTCGCTAACAAGCACATAACCCTACCTCTACCTCAGTTCTCAGGACAAAATGTGATTATCTTGGTATCCCCAGAGCTAAAGCTGTAGCAGCAAATCATTTGGTGCCCATGCCAAACTTTATTTCAAAGAGATAGTGTATCACAGTCCTTGACACTAACTCAGGCTCTCAGTGACAGCCAAGGACAGCACTGGTGTGCTCAGTTCATAACCACAGGGCTACTCTATCATCTCTCACAAATAATGCCAGGATATTGTGTCTTCCCAAAAATTCTATTAACTTGTGAAAGCAACTGCTCTTTTTCACCTCTCCTTCCTAGACACTAAAAGAGATGAATTTACAAAACATAGATTTTGTTAATATTTAAAATACTGTTTGTGAGACTACACAAACTCTCAAAAATCGCAGGTAATATAATGGACTTTATGATCCATTCTGACTCCCATATTTTCAGAAACAGTAAATAGTTTTGAGGAAATAGTATCAACAAGGTCATTTTCTACACTGACAAGATGAAGAGGAATATTTGTAAAGATAAAATACAACTCCAGTATAAATACCCATAAAAACATAGGTTTTATTCTAATGCACTGCTTCAAGAGATTTCTCATAATACTATGTGCATCCCAAAAATAGTTTAAAATCACCTAAAAAGGGACCACCTGTGTAACAATACTGCAACCTGCACAGAGGAAGCATTGTTCAGAAACTGACTGTTAACCAGAAGAAGGAAAAATAAACATCACCTCCTATCAATAAACTGAGTTCAGGTATGAGGCACAGCAACAGCGAAGTTTTCCTATTTGGTAATGCAACTTCAGAAATACCCCATGTAATGGAAGGGAAATCAAACTTTTATTTAACACAGAGAGAAGCAAATTCAGAATTCTGCTGCTAAGTGATGGACAAAGATAAGGGACTCACTCACTGGGTCTTTGCAACTGCATAGTATAGCAATAATGTGAATATGCAAGCATTACAAATAAAACAAATCTATACTGTGCATGAAAGAACATAAATGCATGGAAGGTTAATAAAAAAATTTCAAGATCAAGGAGAACATAAAGATTCCTGACAAACAGGGTGTACAACTCTCTTCACTGAGAAATCCTATCGTTGATGTAGCTATATTTTTTCGAGTCTTTCTGATCACTACACTGAACTACAGATCTTCTATTACAAACTTTGCAAACACCTACTCTAAGAATCAGCCCAAGTATTTGTTGCCCTGATTATTTTCTCTCACCCTAACACCTTGTATGATTAGATTAATTTTCTGACCTATATACATACACAGGGTTTTATTTGTAAAACAGTGCTCTGCAAAGCCATCATGACAAATTTGGCTGTGCTCATTAGATCATGTCTTATTTATTTTATAGGTTACCTTTACACTTTGATTATGCAGAGTTTCTGCTTGTATTGAACAAATTGATATGCTACAGAGTCAGGGAGGATTTAGGGATTTAACTGCTGTTCCAGATATCAAACACCACCATGGAAGGGCACTGCTAAGGCCCTCAGAGTGTTTGTCTGTACGAAAAGGCTGTACAAAATTGCCATCCACCAGCAGTGTTTAAACACCCTACTAAGTCCTGATGACATCTAGCTTCCTCGTGTTTCAAAACAAACATGCAAAGTATGAAATGACTGTGAAATCAGACCTCAAGGGAGACAGAGACAAAAGAATGAATGCGGAGGTGAGAACATAAAGGTTTTATTATAATCAGTAACAAAGTTGATAAAGAACCTGTTTATCACTTTTGCTGAGGACAAGGTCTTGAACTTGACTTTCCACACCTCGGGTCAGGCTATGTGCAATGATGAATTGCCCAACACTTAGGAGATCCCAACATCTATACTCTTATAATTCCACCCCCCTTCAAGTTAGGCACATTTGCTTACTCATACATCCAGAGAGCAGTCAACAGGAGCAAAGCAGACGTACATTTAGAAAAGCAGCTAGACATGAAACTGGCAATTAAATAAAAAAACAAACCCAAACCCCCAAACACTACCCCCCCCCAAATTTCATAAGACCCAACCCAAAACATTTCAGTAACGCCACCAACGTTACAGCACCACTACTATGTTATTATGGTTCCAACAACTGGCACAATTTTAATCTAAAACATCCTAAATGAAGTTCAGCTGAAATATGAAAATCTGGTTTCAAGTGCAGAGAAATTATTAAAGTTTAAAAAGCAACTGCCTTCCCTGCTACAAAAATGAACTTTAATATGCATTTCCATCTATTTTCACTTCCTTTCACCAAATCCGCATTTTCTCAGGGTCACTCTGCAGGGGTTGGCCTGTATTTAAAGCTTTCCAAACTAGAGATTAAAAGACAAAGAGATTCATTTTCGGAACTTAAGAAGCAGCGAGATTTCAAAAGGACAGTCTTCATATTCACTGTGAAACCCTCAGTCCCAAGGGGAGATACTAACGATACAGCTCTAGAAACCAACCAGTCCGCTCTCCGGCCCCGTCGAGGAGGGGAGCTAAGGGGAAGGAAGGGGAGGCCCAGCCCCGGGCTCCCCCCGGCGGAGGCCGCACGGGCTGGGCTGGGCAGGGCTGGGGCGACGGCCGGGACCAAAAGCCCGGGACGGGGAAACGGGCAAGGGAGGCGAGCCTGGGGGCACGGCGCCAGGTCGGGGCTCACCCGGGCCTGTCGCTCCAGCTGGGAATGGAGGCTGGAGCCCTTCAGCCGCTGCACGATCCGCGCTATGGTGAGGGAGAGCCCGCTGTCCGGGTCCAACATCGCGACAGCACGTCCCTGGCCACTGGAGGGCTGCTGTACCGGACCACTTTCGCCGCGGCACCCTACCTCGGTAACGGGCGTTACCAGGCAACTGAGGGAGCGGGGCCGGTCCTTCGGCTACGTCCGGCTGGAAACTGACGGCGCACAAAAAGGTTCCCTCCGCTGATCATGACCAGAAACGGACAGCGTCGCCTGCCCTATATGCCCAAACCCTCGTGGCCACTTCGCCGCTCAGCAAGCCTTAATTAACCTGTCTGGCTTTGCCTTGTAAAGGCCTAAACTTTCTCTTGCAGTCAGTTTTTGCACCTCAGCTGAGCTGTTGGTATCAGTAGCTTACAGTGCAGCATCTTCTTGAACTGCTGCTCAGAAAACAGCTGTGAAAGAGCTTCAAACCTATTGCAGTGCAGTCAGAAAGATAAGCTTAGAAAACATCTTTAGCTGCAGTTTAAGTGACTTTGCGCAGTATGAGGTAGCAGAAGTCATATATTCACACCATTAAAGCTTGAGATACAGTTAAAAAGCTGCTTTTTAGGACCTGAGGTATCACATCCAGCTGGTGTGAACAGCAAATTCAGCCCTGAGGCTCATTTGTATGTGCTCCTTGAGGAATTCAGGTGAAGTTTTATTGCACTGTTGATTATTTTACCCCTGTCTGCTCAGCATAAAGAAGCATTAATTCATGCTCAGTACAAGGAACCAGCACAGCCCTCATTTAAGCAAAGCAGCTGTGTGGCACTATGTACACCTCACTGGGTGATGTAAATGCAAGGAACTTTAATCCACTTAGCCTTTATGGGAAAATCTATTCCTATGTGCATCAGTAACAGGACCATGTAATGAGATTCTCAATAAACTAATTTACTAAGCCAAAGTACTAATTTTGAAGATCCCAGAATAATTAATAAATAAGCTAAGAGAGTTCAAAAAGGTAACATGGAAAAGCTGAGCTCTGACCTCCAAAGCTAAGCATTAATACCCATTTTCAGCTCTGAGGATAGCAATACCTCTGTAAAACAAGGAATGTGGCAAGATTCTGAAACATCAGGTTGTAACTTTTTCACTGCTGTGAGTGATGCAGATGTGAGGAAATGAAAATAGATGTCGTCAGTTACCTTGCTAGAAAAAACAGCTAGGTATAATAGGTATAAAACTGCACTGGAACTCATTTGTCTGCAGCCACTTTCGACTTATCTGTGAGCATTTCTGGATAAAATTAAGTTTAAAGAAGAATAGTAGTAGAATATCAGAGATATTCAACAAACTGTAGAGAAACATGGAGAAATCACTTATGCTAAATCAAAACACTGAGGAGAACTCACTTTTAATTCCTGGAGAGCATGGAAATTAAATGCCCAGATACCAATGCCTTGAATATCTGTTCTAATTTACATCAAGTTTTTTGTCAGTTCTGCTCTTACATGCATATATGAAGTCAAGGGCTGCAGTGAGCACACTTTATTTTTCTCTCTGTGTATTTGGAGTTAATTTGCGCACATTCCCAACTGGACAAGCATACAAAGTGTAATAGCTTTGTGTGCTAGCTCATAATAGAATTCTGCAAAGAGTTTACACTGAGGCAGTACCTCTCCTTGTTTTTCTTTTATTGAGGAGAATCGTTTCTTTGTGTAGGAACTTTATCTGCTAAGACAATCTCTTGTGGAAGAAAAGATCATGCCACCCTCTAAGTCTAGGGTTTTACACTGCCGCTGCAAGTGTGAGAACAAGCCCTACCCCTTTGCCTGGTACAGTGCTCAGCAGCATTTTCTTTTCTAGTTTTTGAGAGGACCTGTGGACTGCCACAGGGATAGCAGTCTTACATTACATTTGGCAAGTGTGTTGCTTGATATGTAGGGACTCACAGGTTGGGTACATTCCTGCTGGTTGCACAACAAGGTGTATGGCTGGTTTCCATGCTGTGATCTGCAGGCACCACGTTCAGCCAGATGGCAGGTTGTGGAGCGGGATGGAAGCCACAGTACCTTGCTGGATAGAAGTGTGTGTTCTCTTGCTCCTGGGGAATATGGGGAAACGATCTATCCAGGTGAGTTTCATGTGCAATGCATAAGAATTTGCAGGTCTGCAAAAGCCACCTTTATCTCTATAGGTCAACAAAACAGCAGAAAAAGCTAATGTCAGCTGCAGATGGGTAATTTCCTCCAGTTGGCTACCTCTGCTGCAAGTCTGCCATTGTTTGTTATCCTCTGCGTGTGCATGTCTGTCACTCTTCATTCCCTGTTTTTCTAGGCTATTTCCAGTCTGGTTTCCTTCCTTCTATGCACTGGGTTTCTCTTTTGCCAGCTAAGTCTCCAGTATGGGTAGGAAAACTTACTTGTAAATGCCAATCAAAGATAAAAAGGAAGGCAATATAAAGAGATAATCTTTACAGAATCTCACTAAAGGCTGTTAACAGCCTCCTGTGTGTCCTTACCATATCCAGTTAAGAAACATCATGCTTCTTTTTTGCTTCCTTACAAGGAGCTTACTGCATAGCAGCTTGAGAAATGCAGGGTCATTGGTAAAAAATATCACTTAAATAACAGGCATTGGCAGAAATCCCAACCATCTCTTTAGCCTATCACCTTGTTATCATATGACTGGTTTAACTTGGTTCATATGATAAGTGTTTGACAATTACTGCTTTTTCATTGTGATTTACTTTTAAATTGCAAGTAAGCAACTGCATAGGGTGGTTTTACGATGTCCAGTGCCACATACCAGAGGTGCCTGCTGGTTTGATCAGAGGTTCTGGTGTAGGTGTCATTGTTTTTCTGGTTTGGGTTCTTTATTTTTGTGGTCTTTCCCTCTCTTTGTCTCAGTGCTACACTCCTGAACACTAATTCTCTTCACCACTGTATTCCTCCTCGATTTACAGCTGCAGTGCTCTACAGTGGTATACCTTTCTTTACTGCATTTTGTGTGAAGTTGCTGCAGTTAGCTGTACCTGATATTAGTACCCCAATTATTTATCTGCCACTTCAGGTTTGGAAAGCATGAAGAGTTTGGCAAGGGATGGTAAAAACTGCATAATCAGTATTTGAAATATTTCACCCATATTCTCTCCATCTTTCCTTGGTGGATTTTTGATTGAGGAGAGGATACTAAGCAGCAGATACATCATACTGTCATATTGAAGTCACATGAGACAAAATGTATTTTAACACTTCCAGGTGATTCTGAAGGTCGGTTTATTTCCTGGAGTGTAAATGCAGTCAGTAAAAAGAGAAAACAATCAAAGGATGCACTGAGTGCCTGGAAGTTGGCTTTTTTCCCTGTTAGTTGACCTAATTAAAACCAGGGCTGTCTGCAGGTATTCACCAAAGGAGGCAGTTGCTTTTTAAGACAGAGTAATGGTGAAGGAAGTCAACAAAATCCCAGCAGTGTCAATAAAATCCCAGCAGTCCCAATTCCAGACTCCCAGCAGTCAACAAAATCCCAGCACTTTCAGTCACCTGCTCCCAAGAGAGTCTTCCCCATAGCAATTTGCAACACTCATGCTGCCCTGATCCCACCTTCATCTTTTGCTCTCTTACTGGTAGAAATGCTAAGTTATGAAGTCTCCGCTCAGAGCTGCTTTTTCTGCTGGGAGAACAGGGGTGGGGAGAGACTGGAGGGGGACACTGGCCCTTTACCTGTGCTGAAGGTGGGTGCAGTCATGCAGTCAGTGCTAGCAGGGTAAGAGAAGGAGGGATGGTACAGAATACGACTAAGCATGCAATCGTTGTCACTTATTATGGTACATAAACTACTTACCACTTCCCGGCACCCTGAGTAACAGGGGGTTAAGCTGTCCAGGGGATCTACACATTGCAGTCACCCTGATAATGTATCATAAATATTGTGTAGATCTCCAAGTTGTCCCCCTTTTTTCTACATGAGACACTGCCAGGAGAATGACATTTTGTGCAGTCCCTAAAGGCAGACTGGGTCACGTTTAAGGATGGCTGTGCCACAGCCAGATCAGTCAAATGCCATCACAAAAGTATAAGGCATTAAAGGAAAGTAACAAAAACCAAATGCAAATACACTGCACACACATCCTTCACACACCCCCAAATTTGCTCTACTCTTCTTCAAACAGGTGAGTGGGGGATTTTTATCCCCTCTCAGGTAAACTGAATTTCTTTGTTGTTATTTTGGATATTTTCATCTGAAAAGCTACTCCTGTCCAGACCTTCATTTCTTCTTTCTCCACTTAGAGACATTTTAACTCATGAAGGTTTAAAAATCCATAGTCCTGATCCTCAGTCTCAAGCCATTAGCAGAATATTACCTGTGAACTAAATTGTCAGGTTCAAAAAGCTACTCCTTGGATTTTTCATCCAAGCAGGTGAAAAATCATCTTTTCATTCCTTTGTTCAGTGCGCTCAATCTTTATATTAGACTAGTGGATATTAGACTTTAATCTCAGTTATGGGCCAATCCTGAAAGCTCACCTTTATAACATCCACTGGTTTCCTTGTGCAGTCAGAAGCATGATATATTGTTTGGAGCTGATAACACAGAGGTGTGACAGAAAAGAAAATTCTGTCAGTGACTCACCCTCATCAGTTTCAAGCTTTATCCAAACTACTGCCCCCAAAGTGACAGTGAGTATTTTGACAAGTTTCAATACTTTATTTAACATAATCAGTTCCTGTAGAGTAATCAGATTTTTTTTCAAAATACCTCTAATGCAGTCTGATGCAGGAAGCCTAGATGATGTATCTTCACTCGTCAGGGCATAAAACCTCTCTTATTGCAGACTACTGTTCATGAGAAGTATATATTTTAACTAATATGTGGCTGAACTTCAGAGCTAGACTTTGACTATCAACAACATTAAGGATTATCAGTCTAATTTTAGGAGTTTCACATTGCTTCATTTCTTGATCTTAGGTAATGTTCTACCAGACAATGGAAATGCTGAATGAACTGAACATAGCAAGCAGAACTTTATGAGTTTCTCATAGTTTTGTCTCCACTGATGGTGCTGACGGCACTTTTCTTTCCTTGTACGGATAAATGCTTTATGCCTTCGGAAGGGAGCACTGGGCACTGAATTAATATCTTCACCAACTGTGGAATAGAATCTCCTCTAATTGATCTCAGGCCATGGCAGGGGCCTAAAGAATTGTCTATCGAAAGACTTGCAATTGTCCTGTATTAGTTCAAAAGAGATTAAGCCAAAATATAAAACTGAGGCCTCATTTCTACACTAATTCTCTGCTTATATACAGGAATATATTATTGCAGAAAATAATCCTAAAGCATTGAGCACTAATGCTGCCTGTTAAAAGAATCACTACTAAATGATCAGGTTTTACTGTGGAAATAAGCTTATAACAAAACATTCACAATAATTCAAAGCAACCACCTGAAAAGAGTGGAACAGAAAACATATGTAAACCATAGCTCTGAAGGCTAGATTAAGAGCCATTGAATAGCAGGCCACCCTGCTCTCACTAACCCCAAATATACGAACTAGTGTACACATCTGCTTAAAGGAAAAATGGCACTGAAATATTGTACCCGGCTCTAGGGAGCACAAACAAACCCAGATGACTTGATTTCAGTTGAAGCTCTGCACACTGAAAGCAAAGGAATTTAAATATAGAAATGCAGTCAGGTTTTTTTGGTTTGCATCACTGTTTAGAGCTCTGTAAAGAAATCTTTCTAATGAAAAACAGATTTGCTACATCAAAAAAAATGACAGAGGTACTACATTAAAAAAATGTATTCCTTTGTTAATGAACAGGATGCAGGATTGAAATTTACAATCTGTACTGCAGCATGTTCTCAGAAAGACCAGGAAGGAAAATTAGGAAATATTCACAAAGGTCATAATGCTAAAGAGCTAAAGAAAGCTTGGGATTATTTGTATTCATGGCAAAAAAAGAAGGTGAAGAGACATATTATGAAGCTGGTAAAACAATTTAGCAAAACTGCACAGATTTGTTCTAGCCGAGGCTATCAGTCATTAATGTGAATAAACAGTCATATAGCAATGTAATTGGAGGAATATGTAATGTCAGAAGGATAACTGTGATTCATTAGACAGCTAAGGTGTGGAATATTTTAAAGTCAGATTTTCCTTGATCCAGCTCCAGGAGCCCACATGCCTGAGATGAAGTTTATCAGTTACTTGCAATAATCCAACCTCCTCAGCAGGATGCCTTCCTTCCCACTCTGGTGACTTTTATCATTGCTCACTTTACTTCTTCATAGGAAGAACTCCTGCAGCCAACATTCCTACCCACAGATGGGATAAAAGGTGCTCCTACCTTAAATGAATATGTAGATATACACTAGTAGTCAGTGGATAAAAAAATCCTGGTCTTTGTCTGAATCTACATTCAGGCTTGCACCCATAGAGTAGAAAGCAAGGTAAAGTTTTGTGGAGTAGAATGTATAGCATGAACCTAAAATATAGCATTAAAATACCTCATTGGAGGTGTTCAACAGCAGAAGGGCTCACCCTTACTTGCGAAGATTTTGATTTTGGTTAAAATGATACAGATTTTGATCAATGAGGTGACGCATAAACCTGTTCCCCACACATGTACTGACCTAAAGGGAAATAGTAGTGGGAGATGACACTGATTCTTTGAAGTAATCTATTTTCAAAACATAGTTAATTTTTTACCCAAATATAACTGTGAAGATTTGCAGTAAGAATGGGGCAAAGAATTAAAATAGCCTATAAGAGCATATTTGGTAAGGGATTTGGAGGATAAAATATATGTATGCATATTGATTTTATAATCAAAAGCTCACTTAGGAAAACACTTTGCTTTGGCATCATTATGCAGGGGTTTAGGACACCAAAACCCCCAGATGCCCATAGCCATGCAGTGGTTTTAACTTTCAGTGCATTTAACTGTGACAAGAGTTAATATGCTTTACTTTTTAAATTTAAAATATATATATATTTTAATTTCCTTATGCAGTGAGGTGCTACAGGCTTTCATACCTTTTTCCAAGAGGCACAAGTCTGAGACCTAAGCATTTATTTACTCCTTAACACTGGATAAGAACTCTGTTGAAGGTACTGAATACAGCTCAGTTGCATGGGCTAAAGGATGAACAGTCAGGACTTAAGCTACTATTTGCAAATTCACAGTT
>JAVHNF010007273.1:0-12672 GCA_034783455.1 Micropsitta finschii | reverse complement strand
TCCCCTTTCCTTTCCCCTTTCCTTTCCCCTTTCCTTTCCCCTTTCCTTTCCCCTTTCCTTTCCCCTTTCCTTTCCCCCTCAGGCAGATTCCCCATTCCTGTGCTGACATAGCTAGTACTGACCTCAACAGTCCAATAATCAAGGACCTGTGAACAAATGAAAAAGGTCACTTATATACAAACTGTCACTGAAGTGCATGCTTAATGTACACACAGCTTTGGCTTTAACCAGTACTTCCTCCACACTTACCATGCTCTAGTTCATCTATTACCACACTGTTTTTCTCAGATGTTAGACTCGCCCCAGGATCCATCATAGCTCCAATCAACAACCCTAAAAACTTAACTAACCAAATCAAAAGAGCAAGTACTTAGTGATGAGTCCCTTTGATTTTAATCTCCTTAACCTCACAGATTAAACAAAACTTACAATGTGGGCAAATGTTCAAATATTCCCTGCTTCAACACCTCACATAGACTCTGCACTTCAGTTATCTTTCTAGATTTCTGCGGTTGCCCCAGCCTCATTGCCATAGCATTCAGCAATATGTTTGGTTATCTACCATTTTTCCCTTAAAATGCTCGGGAGTCAGTAATTTATTAAGTATATTTGTTAGCTTCAATATACAGCCTTTGCTTCCAGCTTTCTCTTTCACCTTTAAGATAGTAGCTTTTTTTTTTTTCTTCCACAATTCCCTGGTGATTTTTGCTGCTTAATGGCAGAATGTGAAGCCCATGCTACAACTGCCAGTTCAGCAGCACAAAAGAAAACTGCAACATGCTTGTAAGATAGTTTCTTCGAGATCATCTAACTCTTCCCTAAAGAAATTACTGTATCCCGAATGCCCACCCACTTCTGAATGTGCAGCTGAAGAGACAGTAAATCAACGACTGTATTTTCTCCAGGTTAAATACTGCCAGATCCTCCAGGATTAGAGACGTAAAAAAGTAATGGGCCATACTGTTTGAATCTTTCATAATACTGGTTTTAAACCCCACACAATCACAGATACCTGCCAAGTACTGTAGTACTATTTCAGGCTTTGGCCAAGACTCAATGGTAATTGAAGGGAAGAAAAACAAAAGGGATGGAAATAGGAGCTCCCTGTTTCCACCAGCATTGGAGGCTGAACTGAACTGCAGGGCATGGGAATATGGGGACACTGGTACTCCTTCCTTCCCACTCCTCTGGGCACAGCAGCTTTGCTCTGGTTCTGCACTAGGGAAAAGGAGGAATACCTGTAGCTCCGCTCCTCTCTCGCCCTTGGAATTGGGACAGATGTCACAAAAGGACCTGGCTGAACTGCAGAAGACAGCTTAGAGCGGGATAGCAATCAAGATTATTGCCATCATTTTCAAATACCACCAACACCTAGCTTTCTTTTTTGGGTTTCATTACAATAAATGTGCTTGATTGCTTATGAAATTATGTTGCTGCTCTGATAGTAATGTATCAACCACAACAACAAGAAGTCATTTAATGACACTTCAGATCACCTTCATGTTTTTATGACTGTCAGCATGAAGAAAAGATGACAGTCAGACAGGAACAACCAACAGGTTGGATAAACCCAAAACGAACACACACAAAAAAAGAAAAAACCACCAACCAAACAAAATCAATCCCCAAATCCTACATCCACCTATTCATAAGGGGCAAAATCAGTTCAAGATGGATTTAAAATTTTAATTGGTGGTGCTTTCGAGTGGGCCTAAATTCAAAGTTCTTACCTGGTGAACCAAGAGCAGGAGTGCTAAAACTATAAAGACACACCTGCGAAACTGCCAGAAGTTACTAATCAAGGTAGGTGGTTCAAGGCTTTGTAGGGTTACTGTGCCCTTCTGCATAGAACAAGTGTTTGAGAGAAGGAACAGGAGAGAATTTCTTATGAACAACCAGAAATCAAAGACTTCTTCCATAAGCACGTGCCAGTGATCACTACGGTAATGTTTCTGTCAGAGCAGCACTCACCAAAATGCGTTCCCAACTTAGGTGACCACATGCCCCACAGCGTGGGCAATACGACATGTGTGATACCAGGCAAGCTCTTTTCCAACTCGGAACACATTCCCCTAGGTTTCCAGACTATAACAGGAAAGTAGAAGAGCTGTGGCTAAATACAAAGACATCCTTAATACTTCCTTTCAGCTGCTGGAAAATAATCTTCTTTTCCGAATATGATTATGTCCATAGGCACTTTAAAACCACATTATCAGATCCACTTCCCTGAAAAGCTTGCAAGAGAAGCAACAGTGGAGAAAACCATGCACATGAGGCTCCTGACCAAAGGAAAAGGGAAACAGAAGGGCTGTTATCCTTGCTTCTGTCCAAGACAGAAAAGGTTAGCCTGCAGAAACTCCCACTTCTGGGAAAAGGCTGCAAAACTCTTGCCTTAGGGCTTCCACTTACAGTACAGATTTCCAAAGCCATTTAAATCTGCCTAGACAATGAAAATATGAGCAATGCCAGGTGACTATAATTTTGGATACATGTTTTTGGTTTTATACAGCAGGTCCTCCATCAGTTCAGGCATCAGGCATCAGGTTTTGCGCCTATCATCTGGAGTTGAACAATCACTTCATTACTGCCTCAGAGATAACTGAGTATGCAGCTGCATGTGCTTGGCTGGCTGTTGATTAGGTTAGAAAGTTCCTCAATGCTACCAGTTGGCATGAGCCCTGTGAAAACTCAGACATTCCCAAATACATGGTGTTGAAAAGAGACCAGAAAGTTCTAGACGTGAAGCCTGAAGCAACTGCTTCCTAGGGAAACCCCACTTCTCCCTTCAGCCTCACTAAGTGCTTGTCAGCCCACGTGCTAAAAGCGTCAGCTATCACCAGGGTTTTCCACACTGCCTGAAAGGTGTTTTTTGCTTTAAAACTGCCTCATCACTCAGGAGCACAAGTAGATGTAAAATGCTCACTAGCAAAGTACGTGCCTTAAGGTTGGTGCCAGGTGCTTCTAGAAAACGTGCTCTAATGAGAACCAAGAAGCCTTTCAGATTAGCCACAGAGGCTAAACCTCCAGAGAGCTGCTCCCTTGCTGAATTACACTGGAAAAAAAAACAGGAAGCAGAGAAGAAAAGTTCAAGTAGAGAAGCTGGGGTGACAGCTCCTGAATATACAACTGGAAGACCCATCTCCAGGGGATGGGGAGAACATCTCTGAGGGATAAAAGACAAGTCCAAGGTAAAAAGTTGCATTTATCAATAAACATACACTTTTTATTCTTTTAATCCACACAGCTGCTTCAGTGCCCACTAACACAACATCCACAGGCAGAAACAGCAGAACTCTCAGGAGAGTCAGCTCAGGAGTAATCCCTAGGGAACACATGGGACTTGAAAGGACTTACTGCTCGAATGTAAGGAACGTGAGAAGGAACACTGTCTCCAACTGCAGAAGTAGCAAATAAGAGAAGAAGGGGGAGGTGGGAACGCATTTGTTAACACCACTGCCAAAAACCATGCCATGGCCTACCCACAGCCAGCCAGACATGCAGGGGGCTCTGAGGTCACGGCATGAAGATTCACACATGCAGACAGCACATCTGTAAGGGACTTATGAAGGAAGAAGGGACATATACCCTGAGCAAAGAAACCTAGCTTCAGTGGCAGGGTATATAAACAAAATGAAAAACCACTCATGAAAAATTCACCTTCAGAATAGGCACTTGCTTTCAATAAATCACTAATAAAACCATGTCTCAAGCTTCCAACAAATCAGTTTATCAGAAATGCAAGGAACAGGAATGAGTGTTTTTTAAACCTTTGTATCTTCAAATACCACGAGCATAATACATTTTAGGAGAGTTTGCATCAAGTTGGCTAAGCTACTATGTTTGAGAAGTCACGGCAGCCTGGAAAAGCTCCCACTCACTGGAAAAGGGGAAACATAACCCTCTAACCCTCTTTTTTAAAAAGGGAAGAAAGGAAGATCTCGGGAACTACAGGCCAATCAGTATCACTGCAGTGCCTGGCAAGATCATGGAGCAGATCAGCCTGGAAACTAGGCTACGGCACACAGAAAATAAGGAGGTGACTGGCGACAGCCAATATGGCTTCACTAAGGAAAGATCATGCCTGACCAATTTGGTGGCTTTCTACAATCAGGCTACAGCGTTGGTGGATATGGGAAGAGCAACTGGCATTATCTACTTGGACTTATGCAAAGCATTTAACGCTCTCACACAACATCCTTGTCTCTAAACTGAGAGGCCTGGATTTGATGGATGGACTGTTCTATGGATAAGGAATTGGCTGGATGGTCACACTCAAAGAGCTGTGGTCAACAGCTCGATGTCCAGTGACGAGTGGTGTTCCTCAGGGTCAGTACTGGGACCAGCACTGCTCAGCATCTTTGTTGGCAACATGGAGTGGGACTCAGTGCACCCTCAGCAAGTTTGCTGATGACACCAACCTGTGTGGTGTGGTCGACATGAAGTAGGGCAGGGATGTCATCCAGAGGGACCTTGATATGCCTGAGGAGCGGACTCATTAAGTTCAACAAGGTCAAGTGCAAGGTCCTATATACAGGTCAGGGCCAAGCACAAATATAGGTTGGGCAGAGAATGGATCTAGGGTAGCTCAGAGCAGAAAGACTTAGAGGTGTTGGTTGATGAGAAGCTCAACATGACTCAGCAGCCCAGAAAGCCAACCATGTCCCAGGCTGCATCAGATGCAGCATGGGCAGCAGGTCAAGAGAGGTGATTCTCCCCCTCTACTCCGCTCTGGTGAGACCCCACCTGGAGTACTGCATCTAAAATAAGAAGGACATGGAATTGTTGAAGCAAGTCCAGAGGAGGGCCACAAAGATATTCGGAGAACTGGAGCACCTCTGCTATGAAGACAGGCTGAGAGAGTTGAGGTTGTCCAGCCTGGAGAAGAGAAGGCTCAGGGGAGACCTTAGAGCAGCCTTTCAGTGCCTTAAAGGGGCTGACAAAAAGTCAGGAGAGGGACTTTTTACAAGGGCATAGAGTGACAGGACAAGGGTCTTGAATGGCTTTAAACTGACAGAGGGTATATTTAGATTGGATATTAGGAGTAAGTTCTTCCTTGTGCCAGTGTGCCTTGTGCCAGTGTGCCTTGTGCTGAGGCACTGGCACAGGTTGCTCAGAGAAGCTGTGGCTGCCCCATCCCTGGCAGTGTTCAAGGCCAGGCTGGACAGGGCTTGGAGCGACCTGGTCTAGTGGAAAGGGGGTTGGAACTGGTCTTCAAGGTCCCTTCCAACCCAAGCCATTCTGTGATCATAAGATCTACAGAAAGACAGTTTGGCTAAAGAAGTAAAAAGACTACACACTCCTCTAGAACAAGAACTCTACAATGTATTTATAATTTGCTATGAATTCCTGGATTGGAAGTTACAAGCATCTGCCAGAAGCAGCACAGCATATTTGGTGGCTGAGGGTGAATTCCCCCTCCGAAATGTACTGAGGTATAAACTCCTTTAAAAAAATCTGGTAGACACTCACTTATAGAACCTTATACAGACCGAAGCTTTCAAGCTTCCCAAGGGAGGGGTGGGAGGTGGGGGAGACTAATCTGTAATTTCTTCCAAGATAAAAATATGCAGCACCTGTAAAGCTCAGCAGTATACTAAAATAAAAGAATAATAAAAACTCCACACAGCATACATAGCCTCATCTTTAATAGCCAGGCCCACCAGGGGAGCCCTGAACAATATGCCATCACTTTTTACTCCTGCCTAATTCTTTGCAGAGTCTTGTTTCCTCCGCTCAGAAAATGACCTACATACACAGTATAAAGATGCTACCAGGAACACTACATATGTCACATCCAAATACAGCCTTCAAAATAAAAATAATACAGACATTTTGAGTACAAAGCTCACACTGTGAAGATACATCATGCACTAGCAAAGACAGGGATCAGAGAGAAGACAAGACACTTAACCAGCCAGTTGGGTCCATCTCATTGCAGACCTCGTAAATGAGTGCATGCCCACACAGTCATCCTAAGGACTGGTTTCACCAGAGCTTGGGTAGTGTGTGCAATGCCTAAGCCACACATTGAGTAAGAAAACAAAACACGGAAGAGCTGATCATTAATTGAGCACCATCTATTCTGCATGCTGAACAACGCAGGGGAATCTAATCATCCAGCTAATGACTGTACATTAAGATAGAGATCAACTCTGCACAAGGAAGCTTCATTCTGTCACTTCCTGAACACTGTGTAGCTCAGACAGTTTTCTTTCCACAGCTGGTACACCAGTATTCTCAAAAAAGTGATCTGAACAGCACACTACCTGAAACACCATGTCAACACCCACGTACATCAGCTGCAGGCTGAAAAAATTCAGCATCTTCAGATGACAGAAGGATAAACTGCTCCTATTGCAGATTAGCAAGCTGTTGAAACCCATCTGGCTGATGGGTTCAGACAACTGACTGCAAAATTAGGACACTGGACTGATCAGTCTAAGAAAGAAGTGACTTTGCCAACATAGGTATTTATTATAATCCCTTCATAATGTTTAGTTCCAGTGCTTGCTCTCCATCTTTCTTCTCTCTACTAATTCAGTAGAGTTAGCTCTCACCTACAGTCATGCCTAGCTCTTCTCTTTGCTGTTTCAGTTCTGGCTTGTCCTCAGGCTTTGGTAGGACAGGTCAAAGATGAGCCAAGTGAAGAACATGGCTTTCCTACCAAGCATGTGAACTACTGCAGCCAACACAGGGCAAACCTGTGTTGGTGCTCAATCCCGTACCAAGTGTGGTTGGTCACCTGTCAGCAACAGGCTAAGGCCTTCAGCATTACCAGAAGCAAAAGGTCCATATATGCTTTGTACCAATGACATTTTTCCTAGCTAAGCTCATTGTAACACACGACTGAAAATGTGACCTGATTTCCTACGTCTCAATTTTGCCCACATTTGCTGTGATGAATATGTGTCCAAATGTTGCATTCTTGACATAAGGCTCAGTCAAATTCCTAAAGGGTCAAGGACACCAGAGCTGCTTGGGAAGGGGTTGGTGTGGAGGAAGGAATGATGGCCATAACCTTTTCTTAAGCCACTTTGCCTGATGTTGTCACGAACTGTGTATTTAGAAATTCAGACCTGAAAAGGTCAGCATATCCTAAGCTTATGCTGAATGTGGCTTCCTTTTTTTTTTTTTTTCTGGATTCCCTATATTTTGTATTTACATTAGGGAGGAGAACATAACTGTTTCCAACCATAAAAAAAATCTATTCTACATTTGCAATAAAAGAGGACTTTGGCTTGTCCTGAGAGAAGGTCTTTATTTTCCAGAAATATCTCCTTCTATAATTGCTGGGGAGAAAACCTCTCCTTTTCTATCTCAAAACAGCTCTATGGTAAGAAATAGACAAGACAGACAAGTGAGAGATGTTCCTCATTTCATCAAATATCCTGTGCTTTTCGCCCTTGAAAGTTTAACTGTAACACTTTATAAATTACAGTCATGAGAAAGATTGCTGGTTTCTTACATGGACACTGTTAGCATAGATCCACCCTGCACCAGCAAGGGCAGATTGAAGTCCCACAGGTAACCATCACTGCATCTGATCCGCTTTTACAGCACCACAAAACTGCTCATAACAGAGTAATTACTTTATTAAATGCAAGTAAACACATATTTCTGGAGCAGATCTCTTGATGTGCAACTGGCAAAGAGCTACAGGAAAGAGACCTCAAAAATGTATAAAATTAGACACAGCTAAGCAATTTTTAGCAGTTTGCAGGCAGGAAAGTATTCCATAACACTACACCATCACACCATTGCAGCAGTTGACACTGTCTCTGAATTGTCACATTACTGAGCAACCTCCTTACACCAACACTAGGAGGTTCTTGCCCAACTGTGGGCTGTAAAATGATAGCCAGAGGGCTCCAAGACAAGAAAAGAAAGAAACTGGTTAAAAGTTCCACCAGTTCCTAAAGCTTCCATTAAATTATGCAAGCTCCCTCTGGTGGGGGATTCAATGTGGAGATTGTTGCAGTTTGCTGTATGTGAATAGGTTTGAACCACAACATTTTTTCTTTTGTAAAATGAACCTTGGTAGGATTGGACTCTGTGCTTCTTGGAATCTCTTGTGATGTTTCAGTGACAGCAACTTAAAGTAATGCTTTGTTTCTGGTAATGCTTTTTCTCCACCCCATAAAGAGCAGTAACCTTTGATAAAAAGGAGAAAACATCGTATTTTTTTAAATCAGTGTCTTTGTGCTCCAAAATCCTCAAAGCATTTCTCAGTCCTTACTTCACTCTCTGGAGCCCCAGTAGAACCTCCACCTCTGTCCCCAGTGTGGAAAGAGGCCAAAGACAGACCCAGACCACACAAGATCTATGGCTGTACAGAAGAAGAAACCCTAGCTCCCAGTTTCCACTTCTGTGGTCTATATATTTGTTATATTAAGCACTGAGTCTCAACTCCCTCCAACACCACCAATGCCATTTATTTGCACATTTACAAGACAATCCCAAGATTGTCTTATGCCTTATTGTCTTATGCCTATGTATCTCTCCACAAGACACACATACAAGAGTCAAGCAAACCATCCACCTTTTCCTTTCTCTTCCCCCAGAAGTTGTCAGTGTAACCAGTTATAGTCACCAAAGAACATGAGAAGCTCTACAAACACAACACGACAAATTTGATATTTTTAGATTGTAAGACTAAACACATGGTACTACATATGGCCGTCAAAATACCTGTTCTGCCACCTCGTAGTCAAATTTAGTTTTCTTGTCCCTTGAGCATTATAAACAAATGTTACCAACATTCTGCAGTCTCAAGTATTGATAAAATAAATGCAGAGAGGCAGCATTTAAAAATTAAAAAAGCACACTCCCAACTCGGGATAGAAAAACTGCAACCTGAAGATGTCCTTGACTGCACAGGAAAACCAGCACAAGCCCTTCCAAAGACAGAGTCAGTTTTATTTCTGACAGCCCCTGTTAAGAGTCACTAACTTTTCTTCCTTAATAAGACCACAAAGTGCATCACAGCAAGCATGCTGTAGCAAGCCAGAGAATTCAAAAACTTATTTAATATTAAGAAGCAGAACTTTGCTACGTACAGGTCTAATTCTCTCTAGAACAAGTCTAATTCTCAATTTGTCCTCATGCTTTTAGATAGGAAGGGCTGCAAGATCACAATAGGGAAGATTTACTTTTTTTTTTTTTTTATACAGGGACTCTCAGTAACCTCACACAGTGCATCTCGGTTGCTGAGTGTAATTCAAATTACTGCCTGGCAGCTGAAGAGCAACCAAAATTCGGGGCATATTTAGGATTTAGCCAGCACAGAAACCAGTCTCGAAGGTGAGAGAAAACACTCCTCATCACTTCAAGTTCTTTGAGATAACCATAAAGTTTTACCAGAACATACTGCTTGCAAGTTACGCAACACATGTAGGAAGGCAGCTTAAGTGTAGGAATTCGTGTTCAGTTCTGTGGGATGCTACTAATACAATCCAGAGCAGGTGTCATCTCATTCGACCAGAGATTGCTACCTCGTTTTGTATCAGAAGCATTCCTCTAGTGCCCAACGGAAAGCAAAGATGTGCAGGGAACCAGAAGAGAGGTTTTTTACAGTTCAGAGACAGGGGTGATCTCCTACACCTGACTTCTCAGAACCCCCCAATGCAAAGCTCACTGTGAACTGTTGACACCGACAGACCACCCTACAGGTGAATCTGCAGAATGGATGCGAGACCTCCTCATAGTGAAACCAGACAACTCTCCCCTAACGGGCCCGAGCTACACCACCTGTAAGCAGACCCGAAGGAGGACACGCACACACCCACCACTCACACTCTCAATTCCCGCAAGCCGCCGCAGCCCCTTACTTGTAAGGCAGTAGGGGCTACCTTACATAAACGGGCTGTGGGCGCGCAGGGACCGGCGGGTTTAGGTTCAGTTAAACCCGCCGGAGTCTGTGCCCCAGCACCGGGCTGCAGCAGGCGCAACCCGGGGAGCGCGTTGGGTGCACTCACCGATGCCCAGCCCCACCACCACGCGTCCCCCCAGCAGGGTCTCCTTGTCGCGGGCGGCCGCCAGCACGCTCGGAGGGCTTTGCATAGCAGGACTCTTGGCCTTGGGAGGCAGAGCAGAGGATGACGTGGTGCAGAAATCCTGGTGGGAGGGAAGACAATGGGTCAGGGCTCGGAGGGACAGGGCGAGACGTTGGGGATGGGGAAGGGAGGCTGCTGGTGGGACAGGAGGACACTTGGGATGCTGAGTTTGCTCCTCAGGTTGAGGTCACCTGCGTGCATAGATAGCATCTCATGCTGTAGATGAAGGCACTGGCCACCTCTTCTTCCCAGTGCTCCCTATTCTCTGCAGAATTGCCTTGACCCAGCCTTGGCACCCCAGAGACCCTCCAGCAACCCTCCCGCATCTTTGGTTCACAACAAACCTCCCTCATTGCCCATCTCTTGGTTTGCTCTGCAGTTAGGCCACTGGCTGGGACCTGGGGTTCCCTTGCTGGGGACCCGCAATGGGTAGGCTCTCTACTTGCCCAGAAGAACCCATAGGAGGTCAGTGATGGCTCCCCAGGGAGGACAGGGATGCTCCCAACCTGGTGCTGAATGTAGGCATGGATCCGCTCCAGCATCCCCTCGCAGGTGTACTCGTAAGGCAGGTAAGGGTCCACCTGTGAAGGAGAAGAGCAGAGTGCAGGCAAGAAGCAGGGACAATCTTGCCCTCCCCCTGCACAATGGCTCTCCCCACCCGCTGCAGCCCACAGCTCGGGTCTGTCCACCCAAGGAAGCAGGGCAGAAAACTACAACTGGGAAAACTCCACAAGCCATAAAGTGCTACAGAAAGCGGTGAAGGATTCATCTGGGTTCAGCCCATGTATCGGTGGAAATGAAGTTCCCCTGCTACGTTTTAGTCTCGCATTTCTTCATTTTGGCTAAGATATAAAATTAAAAACCAGTTTCCATGCAAAAGGTCACCTCCAATTAAAGTATGAACTGGTTCAGCCTGAAAAACACTGCAGCTGCAGGCAAGTAGTGGGGGGAGTCATAATACAGCGGAGGAGTTAGGATTGCTAAAGATGCAATGATAATCCAGAGCAAGAGCATTGCAGCCATGCCCTGGGTCTGGTCTGGCATCCTCTGCTCCCCTGCCCCTTCCATGGCTCTGCCTGCTCAGAGGGAGGTCCAGGCTTTGCTGCCCCAGTGCTACGACCCACCAAACCAGCCAGTGAAAAGCCCAGGGCTGGGACGGGCTGTGCACGAAGAGATCAACAAATAAAACAACCTCCGATGCTTAAACAGGATGGGAACAAACCTCTTTACCCACTGCCACTCTGCTGCGGGTTTGCTGCCCAGTGCTGATGGCTCTGATGGGGTGGAAGCTGGAGCCTTTCCCAGCCCCAGAGATCCCCACTGGGATGGGGCACAGGGAGGCAGCACCTGGCTGCACACCAGGATGGAGCAAACATTGATGCCCACTTTGATGCTGCTGTCACTGCACCTCCACACTGATAACTGCTATTTATACAGAGCCAGCAGCACTCAGACCACAGGGTATTTTTAGCGTGTGTTAAGAAATGCTGCTGGTCTCTGGGAGACTTCTGCCTGCACTCACTTCCCAACATCCCATCTCCCTGTCCCGAGAGTCATCCTTGGGTGCATGGCAAACCCCCTCCTTTGCACAGCAGCTCAGCAGCATGCCCCAAACCAGGCATGTCACTGGCACAGCAGTGGCATAGGTTCCAGGGAGAGCAGGCAGGAGCAGGCAGCCAGGCTATTACCCTCCATCAGAGCCAGTGCATGGCCAGGTCGTACGTCATGTGGAAGATCTGGGGAAGAGGCGGGAGTTGGAGCTACAGAGACACTGGCACTGGAATGGGTTACCCGGGGAGGTTGTGAATGCTCCATCCCCGGTGGTGTTCAAAGCCAGGTCGGACACAGCCTTGGGTGGAATGGTTTAGTGTGAGCTGTCCCTGTTGGAACTGGATGGTCTTAAGGTCTTTTCCAACCCAAACCATTCTATGATCCAATGACACTTGTCCCACGGCAGCTCTGAACCCCCCAACCAGCCGTACCCCTCAGCCGTGGGTCCCCATGGGGCTCTCACCTCCTCCCACTGGTGGATGTAGCGGATGAGGCGTGAGAGGCGCAGCAGGCGCAGCAGGCTGAGGATCTTGGTGAAGCGCACGATGCGCAGCGCCCGCGCTGTCTTGTAGACGTCAGAATCCACCTGCGTCTCCAGGTCAACAATGAGGAAGATGTAATCCACCGGGATGGAGGAGATGAAGTCAACCAGGAACCAGCTCTTCAAGTACTTCATTTTGATGGTGTGCGGGTCCAGGATGATCTCCGTGTTGTCCTCCACCACGATGCCCGTCCGGAAGTTCAGCACCAGGTCAGCCAAGAAGAAAGTGTCCGAGAGCACGTTGAAGACGATCCAGGGAGGGGTGTTCTCATCCTTGAAGAAGGTGATGCCCACGGGCAGGATGATCAGATTCCCCACCATCAGCAGCAGCATGATGAGGTCCCAGTAGAACCTGCAGGGACAGAGCACAGGGGGTGGGAGAGGCAACAGTGGGTTAGAAGCAACCCCGAGTTCAAAGTTAGAGAGCCCGATGCAGTGTGGAGGGGCGGGCGTCCAGGACATGCACACACGTGTGCCTGCCCACATACGTGACCAACGCCGCTTGGGCCCCGAGGCCGCTCCCCCGCG
>JAVHNF010007262.1:0-21569 GCA_034783455.1 Micropsitta finschii | reverse complement strand
AAAATAAAATAAAATAAAATAAATAAAATAAAATAAAATAAAATAAAATAAAATAAAATAAAATAAAATAAAATAAATAAAATTCAGGAGGCGATAACGTAGAGGTTGGTAAAGCATAAGGAGTGTGAGAAAATAAGTACAATGAAACTGTTCATTGTCCCTTTCAACACAGTACCTAGAGGACAACTAGAGCTAGGTGCATGGCATAGTGATTGGTGACAGGTTTAGAGCAGACAGATACTTCACACATCGCCTGATTAAACTGTGGAGTCACTTGAAATAGAAAATTTGAGAATTTTCTGTAAGTTCAGTAAAAGTCTTAGGTAAATTTGTGTAAGAAAAACCCTTCCAGAGATACTAAACACACACAAGAAAAATTAATTCATCATGTTCTAAAGAATAGGGCATTGAAGTTGGGGAATATTACCTTATGCTTGTCCTGTCTATTTGCAGGTGTTCCCATTGAAGACAGTATAAGCTAGATGAACCTTTGATTTGACTCAGTACAAACTCCCACATGTCCTTATACAAAGTTAGGGAAGCCTTAGGTGACTGGATAGAAATGTGAAAAAGGTAGGGGTGCAAATAAACTTTTGACAATGTGCATTGAAGTACTGGCTAACTCATTAAGATTGATTGGGTAGTGCTCTGTAAGGAGGGATGGGATTTACAGGTGAAAGATGTAACTGTTCTTACCTTTGTCTGTGATTCTGTAAATTTCCCAGATCTTTAGTAGCGGACCTACCACTGCTAGGTTAAAAGTTGGACTTCATGGTCTTAGAGGTATTTCCCTACCTAAATGATGCTATGATTCTATGACAATGTATTTTGCTCTCCAGCTCCTTAGCCCCAATTTCTCAGCTACCAGCCAGCTGGGCTCCAAGAACAGGAGAGAAAATACAGTGTTATGTGGCAATAGAGAATGTGTGCCTCTAGCTCCAGTCCCACAGTCCTCCCCCAGGATGCACTTGAATTGGAGATGGCATAAAGGAAAGTGGCTTGCTTCATCATGTGATAAATGCCTGAAGGAGGAACATCTTTATCCTGGCAACCATGAAAAAGTAGCTACCATCACAAAATATCCAGTCTGTATCCTGCTCTGACTTATATCAATGGGGAACTAAAGTTAAGCATTTAGGAGAACTAGCAAGGATGACAGCAAAAGCTCATAATGTCCTGATCCAGAACCCATCAAAATTTGCCTAGTGAAGAACAGATTTTGATTTCTCATGATATGTACTCCCTGAACAAAACATACAATTACCCACATTCCAAAAGCTGTCCCGTATGTCTCATAGTCTAAAAACTTGTTTTCTACTTACCTGGAAATGAATCACTGGACTTCACAAGAGAATTAAGAGCTTTTCTGCTTCTGGGAAGTGAAACTCAGTAGTGTGCATATATTGCCAATCAAAAAATAGCACAAAAGACAAATGGAATCCATATTTGACTGGAATTTACTACTTATTACTACAGATGGCTTACAGATCAGAGGAGTACTTTCCTTGGGTGGGACAAAGTCTGTTTTCTTTGTGAAAATACTAAGTGAGCTGTGAATGATGTTGTTTCTGGCAGACACAGTGGTTGTTGTGGTCAAGTAGTGGTTCACAGGACAGATAATTCACAAGAAAAAGTTTCTTGCAATGTTCATTCTTTGTCTCCCTTTGTCTCACACTTCATACACATGAACACACACACACCCTTCACAGAAATTCACAACTGTCAGATTAAACATGGGATGTGAATTGTGCTTGTGAACTATATTACAATAAACATTCTTTAAGTGGCCCTCCCACTTTGCTGGAGTTTTTCAGAATTCCATAAGATTCCCTGTTACATTTAAAACCAGTTTCTTTACAGACCTTATGATATAGATAAGGGAACGCTGCTACCCTGCATGCTGAACTTACACAAAACTATATCCAGGAAAGACGTGATGCAGTAGTTCTTCATTTCTGTGATCAGGAACCAAAATACTGGAGTATTTAATGGAGAAACAGAATGAAACCTTTTGAGAATCTAAACCAAATTAGCCTCTGGTGTTTGAGTCTTATAAAAGAAACATAGAAGGTGGGTTACATTCTTTAAACACTACTTTTCTCTTGTATTTGTGACACAACATGGCTAAGATGGAGCACAGTAGAGCATCCATTCAGGAATCACAGAGTTCTCTTTCATCTGAGGCAGTAACACAATGGCAGCAATTTTTGTACACCTATTTCACATAGTACCTATGTCTCTGCAGCAAGCAGATAATGACAAATGATTAACAGCCCCCACAAGTACATTTACATTAACTTTTGATCTCTTCCATGGAGCAGATCTTAGTCTACAATATCAGCTTGTGCAGACTAGGTTGTATATATGCAGTTCCAGACTGGCTGTGTCCACAGCCCTTGAAGGGAGGGAAGATACCCTGGAGCCAAAGCTGTGCCCATGCTTTATCTAACAAAAAGTTAGTTTGCTCCAAATGAAAGCCTTGGAGTGAATTAATATGTATGTAATATGGATGATCAGAACCCTGAAGTAAACTGGAACAATGAAGTTTCACTCTAGGGACTCCGATATATTTTTCAGACAAAGAAAATAACAGAATATCAGAGTTTTGTATTCCCCAGAGACTGAGGGTCATTTCGCAATGCCTGTTCGGACCTAGTTTCCTGAAAGTTAACCCTGTATCACATTTAAGTGCCTGATAAGACCTTTGTAGAAACTGGAACACATTTACCTCAGCATCCTGTTGGTGTTTGTCTCTCCAAAGTATTGATTTAATCAGTTTCAGCTGGCTGTGACTGAAAGAACTGCCTTCTTGGAGGTATTTCACCTCAGGAGATGCAAGAAAACGTAGGAGGACAAGAGAGAAAGAGACAAACCCATTAATAATTTCATTCATGCAAGAAGAGATCTCAAATCCGTTTGTGGAGTAGAGAAAGAAGAACAAAGCTTTCTGAACTGCATGAATTCTGCTTACAGAAGAAAAGTCAGAAGATTTCTTGCTCATCAGTGAGGAACTAACACATGCTTCAGCTGTGAAGGCATAGGTTCTTGATTTGTTCCTGGCCTTTGTTGGATTTTGGGCATGCCACAAAGGCCTAAATTACAACATACACACACACACACCCCACCCCACCCCCCCAAGGTATCCAATTCAAGAACCTGTGAGCTCATTTTCATGTGGAAGACAGATGTTGCTGCAGTGGAGCAGCTCTCAGGAATGAAAATTAGCAAACAACATTAAAAGTCAATGCAGTAAGATGGCATCTGAAAGTTTTGCAGCAACAGTTGAAGGACTGTTGTCAAGCAGAAATAAAATGTTGGTTGGATTTGGGTGCAGTTTTCACTGCAGTCCTTTTACTGGGAAGTCCTGTTGCAGCACTTCCGGGAAGTGGGGATGGTGTCTGGTAAGCTGGCCAGCAATAGCTAGCTGTTTGGTGAACATTCTCCTGGCAGTAGAAGCAGATGAAGTCTGAGCACCTTGGAGCTTACAAATAAAGGTGATCTGTAGCACACCCTTAAAGAGCTAGAAGTGTTTCTCTAGGATGAAACTTGAGGGTCACAAAGCACCATAGAAGTCAGCTACCTGAAAACAGGCCAAAGGATTTGAGTCATGCTAGATATTTATAACAGTTTTCTGCTCATCACTAACTTACAGAAACTTGAAGGAACACAGGAAGGAAGCCTCAGCTTGAATCATAAAAAACAGCCCACAGTTTCTGAAGGAAGGGACCCCAAATGAGGTAACTCATTTGTCTCAGCTCAGTCTCTTACCTTAAATAAGCCAAGACAGAAAGAGCAGATTTGTTAAATGCAACTCAAAGAACACTACAGAACATAAATTCAGAAAAAGAGGCTGAAGTTTTGTTCATATAGCAAGACAGATTGCAGATTGCTGTCTGCTCTGGCTTGGCCAGAGCAAGTTATCCTTAATCTGGAAATCACATTAGTGCTGTGATCAAAATTATCTATTTTGCCTTTCAGTAAATCTTATTAGATTAAGCATATTCCCACACAAACACAGCTAAGTGACTTTCAGCACTCAGATACAAAGACATTGTAGAGCATGGACAGAAATATCTTGCCTGGTGTAGAAATATTCTGAGATATTCAGCCACTCATGGTTGTAAGGTTCATCAGTGTAAACTGGGTAGGGCACAGAAAAGAAACTGGGTAGATAAAGAATACATGAATGGAAGAAGCAGAACCTTTAAGGGTTTTTATGATGTTGGTATCTGCAGACATACAGAGAATCATGTCTTCCAGTGTAAGCTGGGAACAGCCTAGTCTGAAGGCACTCAGCTTGCCAGGGTCTTGCAGATAAAGAATCAGTGAGTAGATGAAGGAAGATAGTCCGGATTTCACAATGAATCTGAATAGAGAACGGGAGAAGAAAAGCCACCATAGAGGAAGCTGACTGCCACGAAATCCAACACTGCAAGAGAAGAAGAGATTCATTATCTTAAATAGCTAAAGTGAGAATTCTACTTCTAAAAATAAAGGGGAACTGACAGGAATGCAAAAAATGGGAGAATCAGTTCTGTCAAGTTCCAGTATTTTCAAGGGGGAAAATGAACATAAAAAGATTGTATATGGCTGTCATGTAACTCAGTGTTTCTCCACTGCCTGAATCACACCTTTGCTGTCCCTCCCCCCCTTGGGACTTTAGGACAGTTATTGTTGAAGAGCTTAAAAAAAAATGTTACAGGCTTTTTCCACACCATAACTCATGCTCTGCACTTAGAAGCTGAGGCATAAGATGACTTGCTGAGGATCCAACAAAATGTGAAGTCCCATAGGGAAGAAGCCTGTAGGCACACTTACGTGGCTATTGGGTCAAAACCAAGAGTTTTTAATTATATTGCCCACAATATGAAAACATCCAAAACCTTCCAGCACTCATGTGGAGACAGCAATGTGGAACATGATCCCATCCCAAGCTGATTTTGAAAACTGGACCCTTAGAAGTTAGATAGGAACTTACACAGCTTTAAAGGAGGATGATTTAGGTTTCATGAGTCAAAATGTAGTCAATGGCAGGAAATATATCTTACAAATTACACCTGTTGAAAATGCAGTCTAAAGAAATTATCATCTGCTTTTCAGTAGATAAACTGTCCTAGTTTTGTTGTATCAGGTATATACTTAGTCCATTATGACAGCTCACATATGTCTGATTTTGTAGTTCAAGGCACGAAATCAGCAGTAAAGTAACCCTTCAAAACAAGTTATCATTTCTCTTCGTATTTATTTCTCTGAAGTAGTTTATCATAAGTCCAGAAGAGAAATGACTTAGGAATACAGCATGCAGAGCACTGGTTTAGACCTGCTGTGGCTGTTACCATGGCTTAGTGAATACATAAGCTACTCATTAGGATGTGGCGATTCAAGCATGCCATTCAACTGTAACTTGCTATCAAGGAAATGTATCCATGACTGCAAATCATAGAATCATAGAATGCTTTGGGTTGGAAAAGACCTTAAGATCAAATAGTTCCAACCTCCCTACCATGGTCAGGGATGCCTGTGAGAGACTGATATGAAATCAAACTCCACTGACCATTGTCTCAGAGATAGGTGGGAGGAGTTGAGATAAGATTCCAATGTCTATTGCCTGGGAGAAGGGTGTGAGGAGCTGAAGTAGAGCTCCACTGTCATTGCCTAAGAGATGGGTGGGAAAAGCTAACTCTTCCATCCATTATCTCAAGGATTAGCCTGAGGAAAATTGCTGTCCATTTTGCCAAGAATTGCTGCAGACATATGCAGTAGAAGAGCTGTCCACTAGACCAGGGAAACTGGCCCACCAGGAACATGTAATATGTGATGCTAAGAACAGAGGTACTCCCCCACCCCCAACTCAGTATAAAAAGGAGAAAAAGATATCACCATGAGCTCACGTTCAAAGGGACAACTCCAGGAGGACACTTGCATGAGGACAACCTCCAGGAGGACACCCACCTCCAACGACTATTACGGACTCTTGGGGGACACTCTGCTCTGATACCGACTACAGACCTGAAGGACTTCCATCACCTCTGACAATGACTACAGATCCCGGGGACACCGCTGGATCCACAGTAGTGACTATCTATCTCTCTGCACCCTTAATTCTTGCTTCATTTCTATTTTTTTTCTGATTTGTCCCATTCTTTTATAATTTCCTTTTTTATAATAATTGCTTTTTTTTTGTAATAAACCAACTGATTGATTTCAGTACTTGATCTCATTTGCATCTTAATTTCACTCTTGGTATCATGAAGGAAATGGGTCTGACATTGGGGTTTTCTCCAGTCAGACCCTGACAACGCCTCACACAAGACCATGTTGCCCAAGGCTCTTTCCAACCTGGCCTTGAACACTGTCAGGAATGGAGCATTTACCACTTCTCTGGGCAACCTGCTCCAGTGCCTCACCACCCTCACAGTAAAGAGCTTCTTCCTTACAGATAACCTGAATAAAGACATCCAAAATACTGCAGCAGCATCAGTCTGATTTCCCACACCAGACCCCACGTTGTTATAGCAAGTGAAAATAAGCCCTTAAATAAGAGGAGGAAAACTGCTTTATGTGGTGACTTTAAATGTTAGTTTCAGGTTTGTGCAATGCAGTAGACAGCACTGAAAGTCTTTTGAAGGGATTGCTACAAAGCATCTATCAGTGCTTTTGCTATATTTCAATGGTATTCTGATATACGCTAGTATCTCAGAAGAACTGGTGCTCTGTGATAATACTAGGAATGTACATATGAAATGAAAACCAAATAACTGTGGGTTATCTCAAAAAAGGGTGATTGGACTTTGCTCATAACAAACAAGAGGGGAAATTTTCTTCAAGAAAAGAATGGAGGCTCTACAGAATTAGCCACATCTATAGGCAACCACATAGGGGATTTTTGCATTTGGCTGTTATTACAGTACATTTACTTGTGCATCAGTTAATATTGGAAAACTGCTGCGTAGTTTTGGTGAGAAAAGAAAACATTTCAGTGGTCAGCAGAGTGAAACGAATACTTTTAGAGTTGGGAAAGGTTCTCAGACTTTCTTCTTTCAGGATTGACCTACCAAAGTTTAAAATGCCCTGTGGAAAAAAAAACTAAGAAACAAACAAACCAACAAACCCCTTTATTTTTGCAGCTGTAATGTCACAAGGACAGTAGTGTTGGGTAGCTTAGTAATGCCAAACTCTAACTTCTCTAGAAAAGGCACTATGGCACCATGTGAGTGGAACTCCTTCTAGTGTGTTAGATGTATAGGGTGGTCCAGTTACTATTTGAGAGAGTGGGAAAAGTTGGTCTCAGGTAGAGCAGGAATTTTGTATCTGAAGTGGTGTATTAGAAACAGGACTCTTAAAGATCAGCTTGAAAGTCAATCAGAAAAGCTAGCAGCAATTTTTCTTACTATCTAAATGCAAATGAGCAGACCTGAGCCAAAGTATGGACCACTGGAATAAGAATGTATCCAATAGATGTGTAGTCTACACAATGAAGCTCTGATATCAAAGAAGACAAGCAGGATTCGTTCTCTTCAGGTCACCTAAAATACCTTGTGTTTCAGCACAACACTTGTGTCTCTTACACCATATTTGTCTCCTACAAATTGCTCTTTGAAAATCTTGACACAAAAAACCACACTCAGATGGAAAGTATTTTTTTATTGATCAACTTCTTGTTCCAGACCCTCACTCCCCACCCATATTCTTGATCCCACATGAGCAATTCCACATGGTTTCAGGATTTGTTAATAATCATCTTTTAGTTGACTTTTTTCCTTTCTTTGTTGCACAACAGGAAGTAAGGATGTTTGAAGGGAGCATTTAGGGAAATAAAGGCCAAATATTTGATAATCAGTACAGTGTGTAATATTATTTTGAATAATTGAGTATAAATACTGATATAATGGAAACAAAAAGAAATACTTCAATTATGTCAACTAAACTGTTTCCTTCTAGGCTGGATTTCCACATGACAGTTTTAAATAGCTATCAAACCAAAGATGTACCTCCTCAGACAAATAAGAAAGTTATCTCCAAGTCAAATGCAAATGCAAACACAGAAAGCAGTTGTTAGATATATTTAAGGAATATGGTCTGTCATGGTGAGATCATCAGAATGGCATCAGAAAACAAAGGAAATTGCAAAGAATGATAACATAACAAAGCTGAGGAAACTTTCTCCATTCTTAATTTCTCAAAACACTTTTGCTTATGGTTTAAAAACAAAGGTTACAAATAAGAAAAGCTGAAATACTTGTTCTATAGGTACACAAGGTACTATGACAATCCTCATTTATAGAATATTGTATGTATAATATTAATTTAGAAGGAAAATGTGAACCTGATTCTCTAAGTGATCCAAGACATTTTTTGGTTTTAATTATTAGGAAATAAGGAATTATAATTCATGTTCTTTTAGACATGTTAGAATAAGTCTAACTTGCTATGTGCTTCCCTCACAACAATAATCTCACAATAATTAGTAGAAACTACCAACATGAGAAATGACTGTTTAGACAAGACTTGCAAGTTACACCAAAATACAACTTGATGTTGAGAACATACTAAGGACCTTCAAAATGTGTTGTTAAATTCAATGCAAGGAATGCACATTCTTCATTCTAGGGAAAAACAGAGGAGGAAAGAACATTGGCTTTTGTTTCTCTTAAGTGTGAGGGAGTTCACTGCATTCATACATGGCTGGACTTAAATAATACATGTAACCATTTGTCTACAGCTTGTTGACTTGCCTGTCACAGTCCCAACAACACTCATATGAACAAATTAACAAATCCAAGATACTTTATTCTGAATGGTATCTCCTGACAAGGGAAAAGTCAAAGACTGCCTCAAAGCGAAGATGGTAGCACTTTCTCAACCTCATGACTTGCATAACTTCTGCAAAGCTGCATCTTTTTCCCACCTTTGAACAAGGAATTTTCAGAGCATCTCTACTCTCTGGAGTTCTAGGCTGCTCCCACTATTCGAGGTTGTCTCCCAAAGGGTATCCTAAAAGGATTAAAGAGCTCAGCGTCTACCAAATCATACACCTATGGACTGCATTATTGATTTTTTTACAATCTGGGAATAGGTGTTTTTCAAAGGGCTGTAGGAGTGAAAAGAAGCACTCAAATAGCTGAGCAGACATGTCTAAAGCATGAGAGCACAGAGGGGACTAATCTGCCTGCAAATGTCAGAGAGAAAGGAGGGGCAGGTGCTAGTAATGTGAATCTCTGTCCTGGTTTCTTCTGGGATAGAGTTAATTTTCTTCCTAGTGGTTGGTGCAGTGCTGTGTTTTCAACTTTAGTCTGAGAATAACACTGATAACACACTGATTTTTTAGTTGTTGCTCAGTAGTGTTTACCCTGATCCAGGACTTTTCAATCTCTCATGCTCTGACAGTGAGGAGGGGCACAAGAAGCCAGGACAGAGCACAGACAGGACACCTGACCCAAACTAGCCAAAGGGGTGTTCCATACCACAGCACGTCATGCCCAGTATAGAAACTGGGGAGAGTTGTCTGGGATGGACTGATTGCTGCTTAGGAACAGGCTGGGCATCAGTCAATGGGTTGTGAGCAGTCGTATTGAGCATCACTTGGATTTTTTGTATTTTCTTTGGGTTTTATTCCTCTCTCATACACGCTCCTTTCCTTCATTATTATCATGATTATTATATTTTCCTTTATTTCAAATATTAAACTGTTCTTATCTCAACCCACAGGTTTTATCTTTTTCTGATTCTTCTCCCCCTCCCACCAGGGAGGAGAGCAGTGAGCTAGCAACTGCATGGTACTTGCTGCTGGGGTTAAACCATGACAATGTCATGCTTGCAAATCTGAGATTGTTCCAGGGCTCTTGAAGGCTGTCTTCTTAATTTAGATACTTCTTACTTCCACTAGTTATTTGTCCCCCCTTGCCCTCTCTTTATTAGCAAGGCAGCTACCTCTGATGCCAGACTGCACTATGGTGCAGTAGAAAGAGAACAAGAGGAGAAATACCATGGGAGCAAGATATGTCTTTAGTGAGGACAAGGAAATGGTAGTGATAGTACAAAATTCACTCAGACAGTTTACTAGTACAAAATTCTCTCAGGCATTGCTTCTGTTCTTTAGAGAGGCCAATTATGTGTTTTCAGGATTAACTCAACTCACAAAGGTGTTTTAAACTATACATCGGATGGATACCTGTGTGCCATGGCCTTTGCTGGGTTTCCATCACTATATGTCTGACCACGGAAACCTGAGGAAACAAGTACAAATGTCAGTTGACATTTTGGTTTTAGTATGATTCACATATTTATTCTCACATTAACTGATTTGGGTTATTGTTCCATTCAGAATAGATAAGTTTATTTTTTTAATAGGTGAAATAATGACTCAAAATGTTTGACTACATTAAACAGAATCCAGAAAAATGGCCAAAGGAAAATAAAACTTAAAAAGAACACAAAGTTTTGCCTCTAAGCCAACACTATTAAAAAAAATAAAAATTAAATATGTATTTTCCCATTTCCATCCTCTGTAAAGCAAGTAAGACCAAGCCATTCTAATTCCAAGGCACAACTACTGGTAGAAAAATGCAATGCAATTCAGTAAAATGCATACTACATGTCAGAAAACTCTTGCAGCTGGAAAGAAAGTAGCCTTAATGATGGTTAAGTATGCTGATCTTTTTAAAATAGATATTGTTGTCACTGGAATCTTGAGTTTGAATAACAAAATATATGTTAATAACACCATGATGCTGCTTGGTATTTTTAACAGTGACATATTTTCACTACTTTCACTATGCCATTATAAGATTATTTCTTATTTATTTTGACATTTTGCATAATCCAAATTGTCACAAATTATGGACTAATCTTGGTCTTAATATTCTCTTCAAATTTACATGGATTGTTTTTTCTTAAAATCTTAGGTTCAAACACAACAGCATCCCAGGGTAAGAATTATCGCCCTTGGGGACACTGTCTTTTAAGAAAGTTTCATCTTCTCCAGATTTGAAAAAGCTAGTGCTTGAGAAAATATCTTTGTTAAGGAAATAAACATTTAAGTATCCAAAAGTTCTTAGTAGTAATGCTATTACAGTTACATTAAAAATCTTACACAATTACAGCAGTGAGTTAGACCCACCTAGTTTTGTCCCATCTCTAACATTTGTTTTTACCAGTCTGTCTCAGAGGGAGGTTTTGGGAACCCTCTCCTGCTCAGCTGACAGAGATGGACCACATTATCCCAAAAATATAAAGCATGGAAGAATTCATGAAGCATGAGGCTAATATCCTCTATACAACAGAGTGATCACGTATTCTGCTATTCTTGATATGCAGTTTCTCATCCTTTTACTGTATCCCTACATATTCTTGATCAGAACAAACCTTGTGACAAAAAAATTCCACAATTAAAGAAAATACTGTGACCTGAAAGTTCTTTAGTCAGTTTTTAGTATTCCACCATTTTCATCTAATACACAGATCCATTCTCTCCTACAGTAAGGCAGAAGGGCATTTCCAGACTGTCACCTCTGAACCCTTTCAGTATTTTACATGGCTTTGTCATGCCCTTCAATTTGTTACAAGGAAAATATGAATAAGGAAAGTGCATCCAGATTACATGAATCACAACACACTGATTATTTAGTTGATTCACCTTGAGCGGGCTTGTTACAAGTTTTTAAGTGGAGAAGAAACCAGAACTTGCATTATGCAAGTGCTTGCACAGAGAGCTACACTTCCAGTTCAAGACTACAAATTCAAGCACTCTCCTTTATAGCGTCAGGCTTCCAAATCTGAAGCTATAGTTAACTGGCAGGTATTTTTAGACAACGAAGAACATCTGTCATAGGAATCACTATGTTTACAATGAATTGGGAACGGAAATTTCAGTGGGTGGGTTTGGGGCAATTTGGCAATGCTCAGATTGAGTCCTCTCAGCTTAAGTTCTTTTAGACCTTTTGGTTTTAAACTAGTCAATACACTCCTCCTCACTATAAGCCTTAGTTCACCCTGAACTCACTAACTTCTACACTTCCGAGGCTTCCAGGGCTTTTCTTCCAGGGCTTGGAGATTTTGGAATATTCTGATTCCATGAGCTTAAATCATAACAATATCCTCACTGTACTGCAATGACAGAAAAACTGTCCCATTTGCAGAGGTGGAGAATTAACAGTAGGGCTCTGCTGGAATCACTACAATGACAGGACTGTGTGCCTACTTGCCAAGGATTGTTTTTAGCTAATTACCTCACATACTGACAGCAAGGTAAATATAGATGTGGCATGCAGAATTTGGCATGTCATGGAAAATTCACCCAGGAAGCAGAGAAAACAGCCAGCCACACAAGCTGTCCTTGCCCTAGCTAATTAAGTGCTAGTTGAGGTATGAGTCCATTATCTATGAGGAAACCTGAGCATATCCAGCTCTTTGCTTTCCCAATGAAAATGCACTTCACGTGGAGTGCTCTCTTCTATGCAGCTGAGACCTATTTTTTCTTTTGTTATCATTCATACTTACCGCAGTGGATATCACAAATCTGCAGTGGAACTGAATAGTCTACATCTGTCCTCCAGCCCTTTTAAAAGAGAGAATTGAGGCTTATTCCCCTTCCAGCAGCACTGCTACCAAACATTTGTGTTGACAAAATGAGGTTGCTTTATTAGTTTACACAAATGACTACATTTTTTAATTTGTTTTTAAATATATGCATATGGAGATTGATGATCTGTTGTATATTTAGTGAGTTGCAATCACTTTTAGGTTTCTAATGATAAAGCTGATCAGATATTTTTCTTGGGTGGGGGCTTTACTGTGACGGATAATATCTTATTTATAAAATAAACTATTTATATAAGTAAACATCAGTTTTACCACCAAATCTGATTTTCACTAGGGAAAGAACTGTCATTACCCAGAAGGCTCTTGCCAATCTCACTTTCACCTCTCCCTTTCTTCCTAGCACTGGAAAGTGAAGCTGACTATGGCTTGTCCTGGTGTCTGTTGAGAACACTAACTCCAGAGACAAATAAACCTACCAGCTTCATGGTCATTTTCTATTAATGCTGTCTTAATAAAGTTCAGCTACAGAAACAGTGTGCAAAAATGTCAAAAATCGTTTGCTCAGCTCTGCTTTCGGGAGCACTAATTCTCTCGTGCTATGATGCACTTACCATGCTGTTTGCTATATGCCTAACCTTCTCCAGCTAACGTCAATCTTTGAAAAACTCATCTATGATTTACTTGGATCTTTTGATACCTTGGAACTTTTTATTACAAAGCAATGTACAAAGACAGGATTGGCAATTTCCTGTTGGTATCCCTTTATATGTCACTGACAAAGTAGCAAGATCATGGAGAGCAACTAGTCTGTTAATTAGTCATCGCAACAAGAGGTGGTGGCAGCACGTCAAGCTATAAATAATGCTCTTTGATAGCTCTGTTTTCACAGTACTCAGATTTGGCTGGGAGGGGAAAGCAGTGAGAGTGCCTTCTGGTTTTCCTTTTTTTTTTTGATGCTTTATTTTGTACAGAGTACCAGGCAAAATCAGGACACATACCTGAATGCAAAACGTTGACTCACACATTTCCCGTGACATAGCAAATGATACAGAATCTCCCTAATGAAAAGAAAAGAATTGAAAACTATTATTTTCTATACCCTGGAACAATGGAAATATATTGTGTCTTTCCAGCATTTTGGTTTGTTTGCCAGTGATACTACACGTTCTATCCTGTCAGAAAATTAATAAAGCATATATTCATTATGGAAGGTCATTTATTTTCAGAGATATACCCGGATCTCAATGGCATCCTCCCTGCCTTATCTGCTCACACCATGTTAGCCAATGACCATCTTCATTTCTTTTCCCTGGTGTACATGAGTTGAAGAAATGACTCTTTCTTTACAGTTCTTCTGGACTTCCTACCACATTGTATGCTAAGAACAATTCAGTCTTGGGGTAAAACTGTCCTACGTGACTGTCCTGAAACTTAATGTTTGATTGTTTCTGGTTTGTCCTCAAAATAGTGCTAGTGTACTCCACTAATAACTATGAATCCTACACTGCTCTTTTTAGCATGGCAAACTCCAAAAATAACTGGGGGCAAATTAGATTAATATGTTCTTTCTCAAGCACAAATTCACAGGGATTGTGCAGAATGAACCTTGGTTTCTCAGAGCAGAGAGCTAAATCTTGATGAAAACTTTGTGTACATTGCTTATGGTGTTGAGACAGAAAATGTATGTAATTTATTGGGCTTTCATTCTGCCACAGTAGCAGAGGATATAACAGCTTGTACCAGAGGGAAAAAACCAGCATCTCTAGATGCATCAGTGCCCTTCACAAAACACACACTTCAAAACCTAGCTGTGACTTACTGGTACCCCTTCTCACTTAACAATTCACACAGAAAACCAGTTCAGTGCCCCTATAAGTGTTCACTGAGCACAGTGTTGGACAACTCTTCTACCATACAGATCTCCATCTCTGCCAGTAATACAGCATTTCCCCGAATACCTTGCCTTACTAGGACAGGCTCTTGATAGCACCACAATGCCCTCTGTGGTCTGTTGATTTGGATAGCTGTTTCTTCCCAGGCTTTTCTCCATGATTATTCAGCTCTATGATCTCCTGCAAGAGCAGTTATATTGTTCCACTAAAGTATGTTCTCAGCTTGAGCAGCAAAACTGAGTTAGGAAACTTTGCTTTTAACAGCTGCTCTGTTGCTTTCAGCACCAGAGGTTTAAGAGCTAAACTGATTCATTAGAAAATTAATTCAGCTGTCAGTGCCCACCCTTTTCAGTTTAAGAAGCCCTTATTCATGGAGGCCTGCTTCGTATATACTCCCTGGTATGTACACCCTGCACAGTGAAAGCATCAGAGGTACTTCAAAAAGTCACAGCTGCAGCATATGCCTGCATACAGTGGCAAGAAAGAAGTACAGCTGGTATGTATCCTAAAAAGGGGAGAGGTGTAGGAGCTACAACATGCTTCTCTCTTCAAAAGCACATCCCCCTACAGCAGAGTGAAGTCAATGCACAGTCAAAAATAATAGTGGAAATCACAATATCTGGATTTCTCAACTTTCTCAAAGTCCATCATACGACATCTCATATACCTGGTCAGGGGAGCAGACAGAAGGAGCACACATTTGGGGGTGAACATAACGCTGCCAAGGAGCTGGCTCCTGAACCAGCTGGATACCTCTCAGCATAGTGGTCCTAGTAGCTCCTAGGACCTATCCTGCTAATATTCTCCTATTTGAGAAATAATGCTATGGCCATTCTTCTGCTCTTTGACTCCACATTCCAGATGTACCTCTTGCTAGATCACAGGTCAGTCCAACAGGGTAACTCTTGCAGGCTGTGCAGAAGGGCAAGGGCAGGCCAACATGCTGCACTGAAAATGCGTGATACGGGCTTAGCTGCAAGAGAGGAATCACTAGCAGTGCCTAAAACAGAAACCACCCTCCAATAATCTTTTCCTTCTCTCCCCTGGCTTTGCTGGAAGAAGCAGTTGTGTACTCACACAGCCTGCTGGCTCAAAAAGTTAATTTGGCTGAAAACTTACCTTTTTATGAGTGTTGAGATTGTGCTGGCAGCTGTGGAAGTTAGAGTGGCTCAATATCATCATGGATTTATGTCTCAAGTCTTACATTCCATGATGTGAAATTTGCCAGGTCAGCTGTACCAGTGACTTATATATTAAACACTAACACCAACATTTACTATATACATAACACAAATACTACCCCACAAAATGATGTTAAAAGAATATTAAGGTTCCACTCAATAGTCACTTCCTTTGATGTGATTCATTTGATTTCAGGTTCTTTATTTATTTCTTGTTTCGGTGTGAGATCAGAATTAGAACTACAACTTTAAAAAAGTTCCAGTAATTGTTTCAATATGTACATGGGTTTATTAATGCTTTCAAGCTGCAGAGCAATAAACAGAATAATAAATAAATGAATGCAGTTAGATCTGTCAAAAAGTCTTAGAGTGTTTAAGAAATAATATATACAAACCACAGAGACTGAATGGTGCATCCCAAGAGATTCACACGAGGCCAGCTGCGTCCTGTTACACACAAGTACTGAGAATTGTGCCTTGGTTTGAGATGTGAAGAAAACTTGTATTTGTTCTGCAACTGCAGCAGTTCTCATTTTCCAAGCTGATGTTAGGGGAAAAGACTTATTTTTAGAAGTACATGGACATATAGTCTAAATTGTTATATCTAAAATAAGACTTTTTAGTTTGTTAAGTTCCATCAAGTGATATGCAAGTAATTTTTTTGATTCCCACAAGTTACTTTTTATACTGATAAACACTTGATCTACTGGGGTTACACAGAAGTAACAAGATGTTAAATCTCTTTGCCATAATTTATAAGCTACAGTGTTTGAACACATCTCATTTGCTTACTAGAGAAGGCTCATATCTAGTAACTGACTTAAATATTTTTCATAATTTAATATTATGTAATTAAAACATCTATATTTACCTGGAAATTCTCCATGAGCAAATGGACATTTAACCCAAGAGCCTTGTTTGGTTGTAAACTGAAAGCAGAGAAATCTGTTAGGAAAACTAAATTTTCAGTTTCATTCTGTGGCTACAGGTTCATTCATACAGATTAGTGCATTCCAGAAACTTGGAGAAAGTGAATTCACAGCTTTTCTGCCTATGGTATCTTCCAACCCTTGATTTAAATTAGGTCCCCCAGTCCTTCAGGTATTTATACACATGCTTATTTTACAACAACATGTTGTTCCATTGACTTAACCTTATGTGGCATCTTTTTCTCAACTAGAATAATAAAAGTCACTCCACTAAATGCAGCGTATCGATCATTTTTATTAACAAGTATTTAATATGGAAAACCTTTTACATTAAGTTTAGTGCATACCTCAGAGTTTGCACTGACTTAAAACATTTTTCCCTGCTTTCTTAAGCAGAGTAAACAGAGCACACAATCTGACCTGTGCCCTATCACTGCTGATGCACTTCCAAAGAACCTCCTTTTAGTCCAATCTTTCACATTTCCTTCATTCTTATTTCCCATTCAGCAAAGCTATGAAACAAAATATGGATCCTAAAGAATAATAGCAACTCATTTTTTTAGAGCTGACTGGAAGAGGGCAGTTAATAGATGTTTTACAAAGAAATCCCTTTACCTTCATACAAAGCCTTGGGTGAGTGTCCACACGAGAGTATTTAACCTGCTTGAAAAGAGAGGAGTTGGCATTAGCTAGTTTCATTAACTCATTTCACAAAAACAATTGCCCCAAATATTCGTGGTTTGATTGATGAGAAAGGAACTGGCTTGTTTCCTCTATAAACATCCCAGGAAATTAAGCACATAAACCAGTAAGAATAGAAACAATCACTACTTTGGATTAACAATTTACTTCTTATTATCTGTAACATGTAGCATTTTATACAGTCAGTCTGACTCATTAGAGCTCAATTAATTGATTCTATGGTGGTGCCTGTGCAAAATTCTGATTACACAGCCTTGTTTCAGTCCCTTATTTACCACTCATCAACAACTCAGCAGAACATTGAGACATACACCCTCAAGTGCTGTTCCACATTCAGTTCAGAAATATTTCAATTTTTTTATATCCCTATTCCAGAAAAGCATTAAAAGTAATCAGAATTTTAGACATCCACTTAAGTGGTCTACAAAATGTTGTTTCCCTAACAACTGTTTACCCACCAGGGGCTTCACCATAAAAAGCCTTGTCTCCTATGAACAATTACTACCCATGTAAGTGATCTTTCTTAATAAACACTGTTGCTCAAGTGAGTGAGCACAACATATGGCATTGTGACCAAACACCTCTTTCCTGTAACTTTTTTGATAAGAACATAATGTATATCCTCTTGTATACCTACAAGATGGTCACAGAAGATAGTTCTGTAAGAGCCCACTCAGATATGGAGACAGCATTGCCATCAACAGAGAAAGCCCCATCCTAATTAGAAGACTTGTGTAGCTTTTGGGCCTAAGTCAGTACATGGGCATAGTATTAGAGGATGGAGCATTGTGTAGATGTACTGGGGGAGCTAGCACTACCTGAGTAACCTCTGGAGCCATCTCCAGCACACTATAGAGAATTTTTTCAGGGTTACAGTACAATAAATAAACCAAATTCAATATCAAACCTTTTAGAATTAATTAGAGGAAAAAAGAAATTCATTCTGGCCATGAATTAATATTCAGCCAGCAAAAGCAATGAGCAAGTACCCTCATTGTCTGTAATAAACTAACATTGGATTGTGTTCTGGGTAATGGAGATGAGCACTGCCAGCCAAACCTCATTTTAGGCTTTTTTATTTTTCTTCTCTTCAAGCAAAGAGTTGTGCTTGTTGTCAGCAGATGACAAATCCCACAGGGGCCACTCACATGTGTAAAATTAAATATATTTGTCTTTGCAAGATCAAAGTTTTGTTGAAAACCATAAAATGGTGAATCTGAAGAATCACTCAACACTTGGACAGGAGTTCCTAATCATAAAGCATTCAACAGGCTTGAGTCAATCCCCCCAGATCATATCATCAGAATAATACTTATAAAGTTTCAAAAATTAAGAATTTTTATTGGATCTTATTTGCCTTTTCTGTTGTTACTTCAAATTTTCTGGCTCCTCTCCACAAAGAGAGCAAAGCCTGAAACCTACTTTTCAAGACAAAAGCTAGAATTCTAACCAACCTACCTCATAAATCCATAAATCAGCATCATGAGACTTCAGATTGAAGTATGAAGCAGTGCAAGACACATGTCGGAAAAACCCTTTTCAATTTTAAAACATAAGTGCTGGAAGAAGTCAGGGACTCGGAATTTCAATATGCACAATTTTGAGACATTGGACCAGGTTGAGGAAGACACTTCAGAGAGATCTTAATAGAGTACAAAGCAATTGTGCCTTACTAAAGCACCTCTATGTCTCCAGTAAGATTTAATGATGTTTAGCCTCATCTCACTTACAGTTTAGGTGTCTAAATGTTAAATAACCAAATCTGACCAAGTCACAATAGACTCAGTTAAAAGAAAGAGGCACCTTCAGAGGGAAGTCCTTCCTATCTTTCTTTTATGCCTATCTTCAAATAAAAAGTATTGTTCTCTCAATATGTCTCTTTCACTTACTTTAAAGGGCATCTGACATGAATAGCATAGACTTGAACACATATCTTTTAAAAATGTCAGGTCAGATGAATCATGCCTTTACTATAAATTAAAAGCAGACCAAATTTACCCCAAAGAACTTAGCAAACATTACTAGCTTCACAGTCATCTCCACTTTTTATTTCTTAGTAGTGAGTCAGTGAGCATTTTGAATAAATCATGTGGTCACTGTACAAGAACAGACTGTGTTTATGAATAGTTTTAAGTATCAGAGAAGAAGAGAGGAATTTGCAACTGTTTTTTTTTTCCAAAGTCCAGCTCTTCACATTATGCCTTTGGTGATGGCTTTCAACCTCACAGTTTAAATAAATATGCACAGCTCTTACTTTCTCAGGAGAACTTCTGGAAGAGTTTTGTATATCTTCACAGTAGTCATTAGACTTCATTAACCTGCATAGGCTAACCATGACAAGCACAGGACAGGCTGGTTCCCAAGCTAGGGTTTGTGTCACTGGGTTATAAACAATATTATCCCATAGCGCCTTCGTATCTGTGCACAAAAAGTAGAAATGTTATTAAATATGCCTAAAGATGAATCAGAATTGTTCATAAAGCTGGTACCTGTGCATGTGCTTAAAACCAAAACCATTGCTTTTCCATTTCCTTGGTATTTTCACCCATCAAAACTGCAGTGTTGTCCTTCCTCTGACTACATAAATCTTTGTAACCTATACTTCAGCTATCCTGTAGTCCTGATTCGATGGCATCAGAGAATGACTGCAGTTGGAGGGGAAGGAAAAGACGCAGAATACAGAAGAAAGAAAAGGATCATGGGGTCCATGATCCAGATTTCCTGCACTTGCAAAGCATAACTATTCCAAGCACAGGAAATAGGTGGGAATAAACAAAAAAACGAAAAAAACAACCTGTGCCTCATGAGACCCATTCTCAGGCTGAACAGCTACTAAGAATAGAGGTTAGAACTTCATACTGCAGATGGCCAACAAGTTTTGCTTTGATAACCTTTAAGCCAGATCTGACTACATGGCATACACACAGCTACAGACAGAGCTTGAGCACTCCTGTATGTGCTCTCTAATGCATAAATAGAGAATATTTATTTATTCAAACTGCACTGCATTGCTATAAGGGAATGGTAGCGTCATAAACTCTATATTCTTCCACAATAAAATAAATTGGAAATGAAGACTGGGCTTTCTAAAAAGGAAAATCTCTCCCTGAAGTCCTCTTCTCATAGTAGTATTGCAAAGCTGACCTCAGTGGCTTTTCCTCCTTCTGGCCAGTTTGTGTGACTTAGAAAATGTGGGAAATTACTGGAAAGTTACTTAGTGTTTATATTGGCATAAACTTGGTGAACAATTCGGTCTGAGAGTAAGTTCTTTACCCACAGTGAAACAAAACAATCTGACGATTTCCTTGAAGTTTTGCAATGTATGGTTTTAAGTGAATTTCAAATTGTGACATACCACTGGAGCTAGTCATATAAAAAGTAATCACATAGTACTTGCCATTTTCAAAAGGGCAAAGTTGTATCCTCCTTGCATCTGGAATTGCCAGCCAGCCCTACAACCCAAAAAGTGGTCATTTGCTAGAGCTTCTCAGATACAACAGTTTTTAACATTTCAGTCAGAATGAGACAGAAAAACTTTCCACCAAAGATAAAGATGCTGTGTTTATTAGAAAGGTTTGGAAGTATTTTTTTAAAAGAAATGTTTGCACTAGATATCTATTTTATTGTTTGTCGTTATGGGAATTGGAGCTGATGAACAAAAGGGATCCCTTCTAACACTATATTCTTACTATTTCTGAGTCATATATTTAGCCAAATTTCCTGTAAAAAGTCTTCCATTTGACTTTCATTAAGTTTCTTACAGTGTCATTACTTTCCAGGGGTAACAAAAGACATTCAAGAATCACAATATCCAACTTCCTGGCCTTTGTAGTGGTAAAAGACGTATCCTTAAAATCTGAGGACTAAAGCTTAACTCAATCTGCAAGTATATGTGTGTGGCTGTTATTATATCCTAATTATTTAGATTAATGTGCAAATGTTCCTATTACTCACGGTTCCCATCTGTTTGCTCAGCAATCGTATTGTGGAATTCTTTGTGTATACCCTGAGAGGAATAACATCTTTCCAGTGACCTCATACCTTTCAGAGTGGAATAAAAAAAATCCCTATGCTTGGAAGAGACCCTGGGGTTCAACTTGCATATTAAGGTATGTGATTTTAAGTGCCTACAGCGTACATATCTGACTGTGACTGAAGTGCTCAAATTACTATTACAATGACCAAATGGAGATACATCCAATGCAGTCTACTGTGCTACCCTCACATCTCAGAATAGCTATCAACATTTGGTTGGTTAACTGACTACGTTAACTAGATCTCTATTGAATAAAGAGTCTGGACATCTAATTCAATTGTAGATATCT
>JAVHNF010007251.1:0-13497 GCA_034783455.1 Micropsitta finschii | reverse complement strand
TTGTAGGCCCCCTTCAGATACTGTAAGGCTGCTATGAGGTCTCCATGCAGCCTTCTCTTCTCCAGGCTGAACAGCCCCAGCTTTCTCAGTCTATCTTTATATGGGACGTGCTCCAGTCCCCTCATTATCCTTGTGGCCCTTCAAACAAACAAACTCCACTATTTTAATATTAAATGCTATAATTTCTTAAACAATACATGAGGCAATATTTGAATTATTTGTTTGGTGGTAATCATTATAGAGGGAGCTGCTTTTGCAAATGTGAAAGGATTCATGTCATCTTTTACCAAGACCCAACAATTCCTTTGCCTTGTACTTTCAGGATTATGATTCTGAACCTGCTGTAGTAAGATTCTTTGTAGAAACACTTGTGCTCCTTCCTTCATCTTTGGTCTTCCCAACCAGGCCTATGTGAGGTTCTAACCATGAAACTGCTGGCACTGGGTTTCACAGAGGGTGAGCTCTCCCTGTGTCCTCACAGCCACAGAAGTGGTGGGGCTGTCCCAGCACAGCTGTGAGCCTCACACTGCCTTGGAGGCTGCTCCATCCTTTAGAGGATCAGTGAGACTGCTGGCCCCTAATGGCTCAGTCACCACCAGTACTGCCGGAAACAGCCTGACTAACAACCAAGTGTTACTCATATGTACAGCTCTCTTAGCTGCCATGTGTGCACATTCCCCAGGGTATTCATATACTTCGAGGATGAAGAGGCCAGAACAAAAAGGAAGTTAGTCCAGGAAGACCTGTTTCTGGCTACAGTATGTATTCTATGATAATACAAGACACAGAAACCAGCAGTCCTCTCAGCAGAGCACCAGCTGGCTCCACGTGCTACAGTAATAAGCTCTGCTCTAAAATCGTGAGCTTCCATATCTTGTGTACCAAGTACAAAACTATGAACTGGTCTACAAACTGCTTACAACCATATCTGTGCTTCTGAATTACCACACAGTTTACTGATGCAAAGTAAAAGAGTACTTTTAAGTTCAGTCTGATACAGCAATGGCTTCTAAAGAAACTTTCATTCCGTGATATTTTATACACTTTTAGTGGCAACAACCTTCCAGGAACGGTTATGAAGTGTAAAAACATAGTTAGCACAAGGTCTGATGCCACAGTAGATTAAGAGTGGAAGACAGAGCTGAAGAAGTAGTAAAAGTGGGTGCAATGACAGACATCTCTACTTCTTCCAGTACATAAATTTACCATATTTTCCCTATGTCATTAATTGACTCATCGTTCACTGGCCATGGAGCCCATTTGCTTTTGGAACATCAGCAGAGAAAGAGCACCGCTGTTCAAGGACTACCCAGTGTGACTGAGCAATGGTTTCCAAGTGCTCAGCAAGGCAAAACAGATTTTTACCACAACGGGGGGAGGCACCTCTTCCCCAAACCCTTGTCTGCCTGCCAAATTCCAGCTTCCTAACCCAGCCGCCATGGGGTTTGAATTGTTCAATACCAGTCACATGCAATTTTTATAATGGGAAAGTGAACTTTTTTCTTCACCTCATTCTCAAAACCAATGAACCTTTTTTTTTTTTTTTCTCCTTAAGCTTTATTAAAATTAATTTTTAAATGTAATAAAAATGGAGTCACCGAGGATGGGAGATTTTTTCTTGAAAAGTGAAAGATTCAAAAGAAATCAAACAGCTCAAACAAGCTGCTCAAACAACCCCTAAGTAGAAATGGCCTTGCTCTCAGGAGCTTGGAATTTAAGCTGGCATGTGATTTTAAGCACTTGAGTAATCCCTAAGAAACAAAAAATCACAAATCATGTGCTGCAAGTTACATGTAGGTACAAAATCTTGCTAGCCTGGGAGCGTGGACTTTAAACATAACCCAAACCCAAGTAACTTCTGTATTCATACTTAACGTTACACACTCAAGAGCTTGGAGCAGACACAACCTAATGCTGTTCTCAAATTGCTACAGTATTTCACAAAGTACTATGGTAATATCTTCTGCTGTATACAGCATGATGTTAATTTCTATGCTTTACAGTAGAATGTGCAGTGAAGTCAAATTACGGTTGCTGTGGGAATCAGAATACTGCAAACATGTCTGAACATCAGCTTTAAGGCAGTGCTAGTATATCTTTTACATTTGATTTCCTTTGTGGGGGGGATGGAACAAGTGACAACTGGCTGTTGTTGACTTTGCCAGCAGAAAGAACCAAGATGTTCCAGTATGGGTTAACTGAGGATCTGTCACATTCCCGCTTGATCTCTTAGTTTTTTTCTTAGCAAATGTTACAGAGACCCTGATGAAGTCTGCTCTGTGATACCTTCATAAGGCCTTATGCAATATTAGATTACTGGAAAAGGGGAAGAAGGATAGGAGAAATCTTCTCATTTCACATATAACCTCGAGGGTGCTCTGGATTCAGAGTCCAGGAAAGAAATGATGTGAGGCAAAGTTATATCAGCTGGTAATCAGGGACAACTCAAGGCTCCTCCATGGAAGAATCAGAGCAGAGAAGCACTTAAAACAAGGTGAAAAAAGGAGAGAGAGAAGCAAAGATGACATTCCCATTGAAAAGAGCCCTTATAATTCTTCATGTGTTACAGAAGCAATGTGCAATAATGACTCTTTAGAGCCAAAATGTCATTTTGTTGATTATTGACCTCCTGTCTTCTTTGCACTTTGGAAGTAATTTTAACTTAATTTTGGATGCTGTCTTTTAGTTGCCTTTTCTTTTTTCTTAGACTTAGCAAATGGCCTTGTTAAACCTGTCCTTTTACTGGATTCTTTGGTATTTTAGCAGAGTATTACTAGAATCAGAACCCCTCTGAGAGTTTTCTATCTGTGGCTGTTTCTATTTTACAAATTAGGTAGAGAAATTAGAGGGTTGTTTTTTGTTTTATTTTTTTCTCATACAGATGAAAGTCCATACAGATCACTAAGGCCGAAATGGGAAAATCACTAGGTCAGAAAAGGGAGATGATTGTGCTTTTAATATCTAAAACCAACATTCCCAATCCATATTGATGCCATGAAAGACAGTGCTAAGAGGCATCAGGAGCAGAGGGAATGAGTGGGACAGGTCATCAAATTTCCATCATTTGGACTCCATTTCTCTGAATCCTTTCATAACACTGTATTAGAGCAGTACAAAATTGAAAGAGATGAGCAGGTTCACATCTATGTGTCTGAAGCACCAAGAGGATTACACAATTCCTACATATTTTTCCCCTCATGTCTCCTTGTGGGAAACCTGACACGTGTAGTCAAGCAGTTGCTCTTTGTTGTGGTTTAAACTGGAACCAGGACATGCCTGTATCTACATGGATACGTATGCACAGATGCAGTGTACGTCTACTTTTCAAAAAACATCTGTGAAGATCTTAAAACTTCTAAAAATATAGACCTGGTTTTGGAGCTTGGTATTTTTTTGCCATCTTTCATTTAACAGTTCCGTTCCCCTCCAAAAAATGTCTTTTGCTTTGGGAACAAGGCATGTGTATCAGGGGTGGTCTGACTCATAAAGAGCCCCAGGACCTGGGGCCAGCCAGCTCTTTCCAATTATCAGGTCCAGGTGGGAAGTGGTCAGGTGGTTCCTATAAAAGCTGAGGGACTGCATGTGGAGCGGGAGCTTTCTGTGAAGTCTGTTTTGGCTGAGGGGAAAAAAAGGGCTGAAATTAGATTTTATTAAGTTTGAAAAATAGTCTGACTCCTGAAGATGTGGTGTTACGTGTTGTTGGTCTCGGGGGCTGCCCACAGGCCCTATTCTATAGGGACCTATGTGTACTATGAACAAGCCCATTAGACTTGTTTGCATTATTTCAAAGCCCTGGCCACAGCAAAAAGGCAACCAAACATATTTCCCCCAGAAAAAACAACAAAACAAATCAAATCAAGAGCACAAAGAAAGCAAACCAACCCCAAAGAACCCACCATGCACACATTAAAAATTCTGGCTAATGTACACACAGCAGAAAAATAAGTCAGCAATCATCCAAAATGACTTTTGTGTTATAGATTGCTCCTGAATGAGGCCTAATGGTGAAAGCATCACTGCAAACTGTTTTCCATTTCCAGTGTGCATTTATGACAACCATTCTGCCCAATTTCCTGTTCTTTCGCAGGCAGAAAGGGACAGATTCCCCCTTCCTTACACTAAGCCTCCTTCATGCTGCCTGGACTGTACCGCATACGTGTTCAGTCCCTTCCTGGGAAGCTGGAGATAGAGGGTAGAATGGTTATTGTTATGCAGTAACTGTTTTTCCTTTATCTTATGGGGAAAAAAATGTACAAAACTACTGGCCACATCTGCAGTGCACCAATTAGAGATAGAGAGGACTTGTATTCAGTCTCCGTGGATGGTTCAAGGTTAGAGAAAATTACCCACTTTTAGCAGATAACAGAATCCTAACTATCTGCATTAAACTAGGATTGCTTGTTCACTATCAGAGCTGATAGTAGGTACAATATTTCATCCAAAGACAGGTATATTTGCCTCCTCGTTTTACCACTATGTAATATTATTTTGTTGACCTTCAGTCACACTGGCACAGGAATTGATGTAACATGAAGGGATGTGACAGAAGGCAATCAACAGCACAAGATACGAAAAGCCTAAAGAAGAACTTATGTCTTCAAGAACAGGATACCCACTACCCAGTCACAAAGAGTTTTGAGTTGTAAAGAGCTACCAGACAATACAATGTAAATCAATATACGACCACTTTATCCACAGTGATGGATAATATAGCAGGCCAACTGGATTTACCCTAATTTGCAAACTGATTTCCTATTTTTTTTTTTCAAACAAAAACAGAACAAAAAATCACTTTCAGACCAGAACAGACTGAAGCACAGTGGGAACTGCCAGCCCTATCTGCATGAAGGAGAACCTGCAGCATGCCTGCACACACTGCTCCATACTGTGTTTGAGCTCCTCAGACCCAGCACTAGCTTTGCACTGGGTTAGTCCCCTGGGAAAAGGAAGAAAAAGGCCCAAGACAGTACTAGCACTAGCAAGGTGTTAGTGTTTAAATGACTGTGCCTGCAAATTCACTTTTGGGTATCCCTGGATGCTGCCTGGCACTAGGATGATGGTACTATGGATGAATTTGGATAGATAGATAGATTAACTGGAATTGCAACATGTGAATTTTCTTCTCTTTATCACTCAAAGAAATGACTGCAGTGCAGACAGATCTGAACAAGAGACAACCTGCAGCCCTCCTATCCCACAAACCCATCCCCTTAGGTTCTAACAGCACTTTGTTGTGATCCTGTGTGCAAAGCATCACATCTGGGCAGCGACACTGCACAGGACAGCAGAGCTGCTGCAGCACAGCAGCTTTCCGGGAAGGTCAGTGATTCAAGCATCCCCTGAGGCTCTGCCTTTGACTCACACCCCACCTGGGCCCACTGGACTGCTACAGGAACCATGGCTCCCAGGCAGCTCTGTGATTGCTCAGCCCATATCTATGGCTTCTGTATAGCTGGTGTCTGCAGCCAAGACTGTCTCTGCTACTCCCGCCCCATCTTTCTGTTTTCACACGGGGCAGGGCAGAGCAGACTGTTGACAGTCCTCTCCCGTGTGGTGCAGGCAAGCTGATCTACATCAAATACCTTTTGGTCAAAACTATTTTAAGGCACAAAATTACAAGACTTGATACATGGAGCAGTGTGGGATTTTACACTTGGAAACCAATCTTCAAAATGTCCTCAAATGTGAACAGTACTTTTCTGTGGTGAATCTGTATGGGAGCTACATACAGCCTCATCCATCACAGTATTGCAGCAAAAAGAGTAATTACTGCATAGCCATTTAAGCAACAAATCCCTTAAAGGTCTTGTGAGTGAGGGTGCAGAAGGAAACAGATTTCAATGGACATGGAAAGTATTTCCTATGTGAGGATTTTAAAAGGAAAGCAGCTCTAAGAATGGAGATACTCAGAAAGAAGATCAGATCTGTTAAAATACTCAGATACTCTTCTGTGTCAATACTCAGAGCAGCACTTTACAAAATACATGCAAACCAAACTTGAGTTCATTTGTCCCATTTCATTCTTGGCTGTTCTCTTGGAGTTCTAGGAGGATACAGCTGTAGAGTAAAACAGTTTAAAGCCTGAACTCTTGAAACACTTCTCCATTTTAAAATACAGATGGATTATTTCCACAGATGATTTGCAGATGTAACATTTAGCTATTTAAAGACTACATTTTTTTAGAATACTTTTGGAAGGGCAGTATAAAACCTTGTTTGTGGCAGGACTTAAACTGAAATTGTAGAGCTATTCCATTAGTACCCATAGCACCCATCACATTTTTCCTCTTTGTTTCACTTAAGGGTTTCCCTTTTTTCTGTCTTTGCCTTTTCTCTATCTCACACTTGTCTCTTTTCTACTCGTGTCCATAGCAGCACCCACTGGTAGACTGCAATGATGCTGAGATGGACTTCTGCCAGGGGAGGAACAGAATCAGCAAGCAACAGGCAATGCAGTTCAAGGTCATTCTGGGTTTTTTCCTTCCAGTACCATACCCCTTCTAAGAAGCAGTACATGACCTTTCAATCCTGATAATCTTGGTAAAGTGGAACTCATTCTGGTTTTTGTTTTATTTGATGTGTCAGTAAGAGGCCAATAAAAACCAGCTAAGCAATGAAAGTTCACTGGAAGGTATGCTAACAGGTACAACATTTAATACAGGACATTTGAGCTGCTTTTAGCTGCTTCTAGGAGCATTTTAAAAAATAAAAATATTTGCTACTGTATATAGCAGAGAAGGTACCTTGAAAGTATTTATACTTGTATTATTATTTCTGTGTCTTAGGCAATTGGTGCTTATTAGAAGATTTAATCTGACCTTAAGACTCACAAGCAAGAGATTGCTGTGTAGACAAATGTGTAGAGAAAAAAGCCAAAGAAAATACAATGCATTTATAACTATTTATGGACTTTGCACATTTCCAGTTATAAAAATGGTTAAATGTTGCTAAGTCAGAGCTCTAAAGAAAATATGGGATCAACAGAATAAGATTGTTCATGTGGCTGAGTTGAAGACTTTATATATTTTTGTTGTGATCATTTTATCTGAAAGCACAAAAATATTTGGGAGAGAAGTGGATGGAGTAGATAAGAGGTGGACGGCTGTTGAGGTCATTACTGAAAGATGGCAGGCATAGATGAAAGGACACAGAATAAAAGGCAAGAGTAAATTCATACAGAGGGATTTTGTGGACACACCAGAAGCAGTATGGACACAGAACTATATTACTTAGATGTAAGTACTAACACATTTGGGGGGATGTAGGGTTTGAAAAATCTAAGGACTAAAGGGACTGAGTGTGCTGTCACCCCAAGGAGTGGAACAGAGCCAAAGAAAGGATCACTTGAGGTGAAATAGCAAGCAAAGCTTACTGACTGTGCCATTTACTTGCTTCACATACTCACTTTTAATTCCAGCCATCCATTCACAGTTGGCATGTGCCCAAAGAAAAATCTGTGAATCTCACTGATGAATTATTGAACCCTTCCTTAGTTAATCAATGTATCATAATTACCAACAGTACCTCCCCAAAAAATGCTTCAAAACAAAAAACCCACCACCTTCACCTACTCCTAAAAACAAAACAAAAACAAAACAGAAGAAATCTTGACTACAATACCTCCCATAAAGGTCTTGGAAGTCTCTCAGACAGCATGAAACAACTGTCCTGAGACAAAAGTAGTTTAGTAACACGTGGTTTTTAATTACTGCAAAATATCCACCCTTTTATCACCTGTGAGAAGTAGTCCTGAGTATCAAAACTTAACTGCCATGAGCCCTCCTGGAGAGAAAACAAAAATAATCTTATCTTGGGTAACTGGACCTTGAATTGATAGATGGAGAACCTAGAGAGGGACCCAGAGAAGAGGCTGAAGTGAGGCCCACATGACTCAACCATGAATATGTAGGCACAGCATATGAAGTGGGTGCTGTACCTACATACAAAAATAGTTTTTCTTTCTCCGAAATATCCCATTTAAGACACAAAGCACTGAGCACAGGGGAAAAAAAACACAACAAACCAAACAAAAAACCAAACAAAACCCACAAAAAATCTGTCATCCAGAGAGTTATTTGTTTCTTTAAATATTTATAGATGGAAAAATGAAATCTACAGATGTTGAAGTCTAAACCTGATAATCACCCAGTTCAGACTTAGGCCTTTTTCAAGGTTTATTTTTTAAACCTTTTTCAAGGTTATCAAAGTTAAGTACAAACTAGTTATCAACTATAGCCTGAGTTCATTTCCTGCTTAAATCCCAGCCCACTATTTTAGCCACTGCCTGTGTAATGCTGTAAAAGTGACAGCAAGTTTGCCTTTAACTGTCAGGAACTTTGACACTTCTGCAGAGAGACAGAACCGGGTAGCCCTTTAAAAAAAAAGAATGGCATGAATAAATTTGCAGCTAAGCTATGGTATCACAGAAACCAAACTTTTAAAATGATGTGACCAAAGGCTGCAAATAATGATAGAGAGAAAAACTGTGACGTTGCTATGGCAACTATTAACAATTCACACAGGCTGTTGATATGAGATCTTATTAAATATGTCAAACTAAACATTTTATTTATAATTTAAAGCTCCAACACTGACACTTTGCAGTTAGCAGAAATTAAAAAGAAATTCAAGATGTAACTTAATAAAGACTTGAGAGTTAAGGCTGAGATGACATTTTCATTCTACCTTGTCACTTTGCACATCCTAAAACACCTTCAAGAAACCTTTTATGCTGAAATTTTTCTTACTTGGCCATAGCCTGGAGAAAGGCAGAAGCAAAACCACTCGGCTTCCTTTGAATTATCTTCTCTGGGAGGGGGACAGATTGTAACATCTTGATTTTTAGCCACTGACATAATCACTTCAGTGTTTAAAGATCAGAGTGTGATCATGCACTATCTACTGCTGTCCTTACTTGGAATAAGTTACAGCTGCTCCATTGTTCTCACATCAGTGAATCAAGCTAACTTTACAGATGAAACTGCAGAAACTTTCCCAGAGAAACAAACCTCTTTGATACCCCTGTTCTGCAAAGCACTGAAAATTACCAGTATTACTCATGCGCTTGAAATTAGGAATGAGATTAATTTACAATGCAGTCTAATTTATTCTGTGGTGCAATTGCAATCTGCAATTGCAATCCTAAAAGAACATTAGCACACTAATGTTGTGTTACAGAAGCCAAGGTTCTTCCCTGTTTATGGCCATGTTGGAGTGGAGATAGCTGTAAGTCTCTAGGCTACACTGGAACCCTGCTGAAGGATCCTAGATCCTTTTGAGATCAGCTTTGCTGACAGATGGCTCTAAGAGTAAGCACATGCTATATACCCTTGGCCACCAGCCTTGGTACCCTGACCCATTCTCAGGCATTTTTATCCTCAGAATGACACTTGTATCTTGGCTGTGAGAGGTCTGTGGCTGCCTAGAAGTACCAGCTCATCACTGGGGCTCATCATGTGGCCAGCTCACCATGCGGTGTGAACAGTCAGATGCGCAGTGGTGTTCACAAAGCCCTGGGTGCTGCCATGGTCATCTAATACCAATTTTATGGGCAAGTGAAAGTTACAAAAGTGCTGGCCCTTTCCCTTAAAGAGTGGAATAAGAGTAAGAACAAATATTACTCAGTAGATTGAGTCACTGCCTGATCATGCAGCAAGGGGCCTGCTGTGATGAACATTCCCAGGGAGGCATAACTTGCCATCACTTGAGAACTTACCACGTGCTCTGCAAATTTCCGCACTTGTCAAGTAATAATGCTGAAATGGCACTGGTCTATTTATAAAATTACTTCTTCCTGTAGAGAAATCCTGTAACACAGCTATCATGTGCGGACCCAAAGCTAACTAGTTTGATGATACGTACCTAAATATCATGATAAATTAGCTATTTTTACCTTACTTTCCAAATAAATTATCTGTAATTTTATTGCTTTTATCTCTGTGAATCATATATTTTTTTAGCAAGATGTATTAGTAGAGTTTGCATTTCTGCTTAATGAAATGTACATTTTCAAATGTCAAATTGTACTTTGCTTTGAGCCTCAGAGTGGGCCTCAGGTGACACTGTTTCCACAGGCAAGGCCAGCTTCAAAGATTTCCACCTCCCCTCTCCTGAACCACTATGCGGTCATGCCCTTGGTATTGCAATTTCCATCCCTTCAGAAATTCTACAGATACATCTGCTTGTGGTGTCACCCAGTAACTCAAGTTCTAAAGAAAAATGCACTGGAAAAAATTCTCATGTGGAAGCCTATTCTAACTGTAAGGACACTTTGGGCTTTCTCATGGAAAAAAGTATACAAAAGATGGCCTCCCAAACCATTCTATGTTTACCTTGATGACCATTTAAGATGTAAGCATAAATTCCTTATCCAGCTAAAATTCACTGATTGCATAGTGCATGTAAAGGTTCTGGTTACTGTTTACTGTATACATATGGCAGGCTAACACATGCCTCTGTTCATACATTTACTTGCAGGTGCTGTTAAATCTGTAGCAATCAAATAGCCTACCTTTAATATTTCTAATTAGCTTCTTTAGCAATCATGATGGAAATATAGGAACACATTTGCTGGTGTCCTCTCAGATATCCTTAAAAATGAGGAATGTCCCTAGAGGGTTGTCCTAATGTGGTTGTTTTTTCAGCCCAGTCAGTATGCATCATTTTAATGTGACTGTGATCATAGCCCCATTGTGCCTGCCAATCCCAATTAACAGAATCACCCATCCTAGGGCTGAATTTATTGCTGCATGTGCAGCTTCCTGGGACAAGAAGCAGCAGCCTTGTAGTCTACAGGTCTCTGAAAGGAAGCTGTGCCTCTGGGAACTGTGCTCAACTTTCCTCAGCTGTGAAATCCCTCTGTTGCAAGACATGTTTCCGTCACATATTTTTCCTTACGGCAGGCTGAATATTTCCCTTTCTTGATGACTCCAGTATCATCACTGAAATATCATGATAAACAGAAATATATTCAGGATATAGCCTTGCTATTAATCTTGAAGTTACCATTCACCCTTGAAAAGTAGTGCAAGTTTGCTTATTGCTAAAAACATTTGGTTTGCACCTGCGCAATGAGTTAGTACGTCTGAAAATGAAATGGCATCAGGCTCTTTTTGACACAAATTGATGTGTATGCCATGTTACATTTTTCAACACACAGCTAATGTTGTGTAATCTACATTGCATCACAGACATACAACCTAACTCACATGTGAGGTGCCTATATGGTAAGCACCAGCTTTCTTCTGCCAGCATCAAGCGATATTACTTTTGGTGAGAAGGGGAGCAGTAACTCACTTTTATTCTACAAGACCTTTTTTAGCAAAAACATAGTACCAAGAATTTCAGCAGCTACAACCAAAAGGCTGTGCATAGTACAAAGATATGCAATATCTTTTCGTATCTCTAGGGACTTTCCCTAGATTCTGTGGCAGAGTGTGGAGAGATTGCTCATAGCTCTTTTGTTCCTTCATCTCTTCTCACCAATTTTCATTTAGAATCAAACACTTTTGCTGGAGGCAAAAGGTCTGTTTTCTGGCTTTTCCCAGAATTTTGTACTTGCACATGTCTGCAGCTGACATATGAAATATGCAAACTCTTCCCCTGATTTATGCTTTCTGCTCTGCATGGAGCCTGTATAATTGTGGGGGAAAAAAAGTACTTTTCCTTGAAGTTCAGAAAGCAATGTACACTGTTTGAAAATGATTCCACAGCATCTTACTGCTGCCCCCACTGGAACAGCTCATTTCCAGTGTGTATCTTGTAAGAAAAGCTAAAAAGAAACACAACTTTTTTCAACATCCCTAGTTTTAAATCTCAGCATTAGAGAAGATTCCTGTTCCCATCACTGCATTTGGTAATAGGGAAAACTTAGGAAGTAAGTTTAGGAAATTCATTAAAAGCCACTTTTCCAAATGGACTTGCAAGCAAACTTTTAACTACAAAACCCTGGGCCAAATTATCAAAGGAGCTCACCTCCCATTTGGCACAAGATTAAGGACAGTCTTTTCAAAGCATTTAGCCACTTAAAGTTCTCAGTGTGATACTACTGGCCAGATTTCCAAACTTTCCACTCACTTAAGGACCTAGAAGAGAGCTGAACTCCTTTGAAACAGTTTTTGGGTTTGGACGCTTCAAAACTATATTGTATTGAATATAGTCCAGGCACTACACTATTTATAATTACTTGATAAAATACAAATGTTTCCTTCAATTTCTCTATGAATAGTTTTTATGCATTCCTCAGAAAACTTCTGAATCTATAAAGAGAAAGTTTCCTTACTATAGTCCTCAGAGTTCTTATTCAAAAGCTCAGATAAAATGGCCCTTGCCAGTTTACTGACAGCTAGAGTAACTTCCCTCCTTTCTTTTCCAGATTCATAAAGAAAACTAAGATTAGCTCTCTTCACAAACAGTAAATTCCTTTATTTCCTTATAAACTCTTTGATACGACACTTTGCCTAAGAACCACTTTTATCGCTAAAATTACTCTCATTAGAAGTTAAAGATACTGAATGAAATAGAGCAATCTCAGATCAAAGCAGCCTGCTCTTAACTACCTAGAAACAAATTAAAGCCACTAATAAGAAACAGGCTAAACACATCAAGGACCTAAGCGATTAATTTACATTTAGCAATTATTTTGACAACTTACTAAAGCATGACTGTGTATTACTGACTAGCTTTTTCCAAATTAGAACTTTTCATATTTACAAGAAGAAATGATGGTTTAGCTATTTAGCAAGATCTTCCTTACTGGCAAAGCAAAAGCAGCATTCTTATCAGAGATAACTTGACCACTACAAAACGTGACTCTCTAAACTACATCTCTCAAAGCTTTCTGTATATTAGTACAGTGATCCTATTGATTCCATAGTAACAAACTGCAGTAGAAGTAATTGCATTTTACTGTGATCACAAACCCAAATATTTAGGTTTTGACTACATGCAGTATTAATCCATTTATAATTACTGAGACTACACTATGCTTTTTGTTTCTCTGTGATTTATCTGTACTATCAGGCAACTTTTTGAAGGTAAGCTTATTATTTCTCTTTGTATCTGTAGAAGTTTCATTAATTTGTTTTTTGCTGCTCCTGATATGGTCTCAGTTATTAAAAAGGCATTGGAAAAAGAAGGGGAAGTTGCAAAAAACAGCCATACAAGACCAGAGTGAATTACAGCAACAAGAAATAAGGATTGGGCCACCTGCAATAAGAGAGTTATATATATTCTTCGTCTTTGCTAGCAGAGATTAGGTTTAGCATGTTAATGCTGTATGAAATAAAATAGTTTAAAGCCTCCAGACAATTCTATATATCAGAAGACAAACCTGCAAGTCTTTTAACAACATGAGACATGACATCTAAACACATTAGTGAGTTCCACACTAACTCTACTTTGCAATTTTAACAATAGAGTTTGATAGATACGACAGTGCTGGACAAACAGAGGAGGAATAAGGAATTTTCTTGTTGCTCAAAACAGAGAAGAGTGATG